>ML815209.1:78093-103209 GCA_009831015.1 Picea engelmannii | reverse complement strand
CACATGTTCTAGGAATGCGTGCATGTTCTTGGAGTGCGTGCACATTCCTAGAGTGCATGTACATTCTTAGGAGGGCTTGCACATTCTTAGGAGCAAGTGCACTTTCAATTTTTTTGGGGGTGGGAATGGAAACTCTAGTGTATGTGTATGCTGAGATGGCTGCCTCGGATTTAGGTTCAGGATTACAAACCTAGTGGCTTTTTCTTCAAATATATAAAAACCTCCATTTTTATGAAACCTCTCTATAATGTTTTTTTTTAAGTATTTTTTCTATAGGCTACACAAATCCATTATCGATGAAACTAGAGACACATATAGAGTTGGCTATGCAAATTCTAAATATATAATTTAAAAAAAAAAAACAATATTGTTTACTATTTTTAATCTATTTTTGTCTTGACATATATCATAATCCTAAAATACATACCTCTGTTATTTTTACTTTCAATTTTTATGTCACTATAAAAAAATAAAAATTGTTTGATAATGTTAAGACCCAACTGAAAGGCATTGTAATTTCAAGGATATATTGACTTTAATAATATAAATTTTGAAAAAATACACCCCACTAGAACAATGGGTTATCTAAAATTATGCAAAAAAAATTAAGGAAATTCCATGTACTCAACACATGAACATATTCCTTATATTTTTCTAGAAAAATAATATACCAATGTTAGAAAAACTAAAATTTCACATAGTTATTCACAATTTCTATAAATAAAAATTATATATTAAAGATAATTCAATTTCCTACATTTCATTTTTTTACATCATATTAACCAATGCTCCTTCCCTAGTTTTGACATATACCTGCTCAAAACTCCCACTGCATGTGCAATGTCCGGTCTAGTACAGACCATTGTATACATCAAACTGCCAATTGCACTGGCATACAGGACATGGGACATGTCCTCTTCTTCTTCCTGTGTCTTGGGACACTGATCTGCAGATAACTTTACACCTATAGTAATAGGAACCTTGACCGGTTTACTTCCATGCATATTAAACCTCTACAATATCATCTCAACATATTTTCTCTTAATCAACCAGAGTTTCATGTTTGCACGATCTCTTTTAATTTCCATTCCCATAATGAAGTTAGCAGCACCGAGATCCTTCATGTCAAATTTGGAGGATGGTTGTGATTTCACCTCCTTGATAACATCCATGTTATTTCCTACCAAAAACATGTCATAAACATACAACACTACATAAATGAAGTTATTGCCAACCTTTTTGGGATATACACAATGATCGGCCCTACTTCTCACAAATCCCAATCCAAGGATGTGTGTCAAAATTTTGGTACCACATCCTAGGTGATTTCTTCACACCATATAGTGACTTCTTTAGCTTATAGACCAACTATGTCTTTCCCTTCACTACAAAGCCTTCTAGTTGCTTCATGTAGATTTCTTCTTCTAGATCCCCATGTAGGAATGTTGTCTTCACATATATCTGTTCCACTTCAAGATCAAAAGAAGTAGTAATAGATAAAATAAATCTAATAGAAGTTATAGAAAAATCTCACCAAAGTCAATTCCCTCTACCTGGGAATAACCTTTTGCTACTAACCGACCTTTGTATTTCTCCACTTTACCTTCTCCATTAAACTTCTTCTTAAACAATCATTTTCTACCAACAGATTTTCTTCCAACTGGCAAATAAACTATATCCCATGCCTCATTCTTATCTAAGGCATCCATTTCTTCAACCATGGCCTTCTTCCATAGTTTACTATCCTTTGAATTCACTGCTTCCCTCACAGTTCTGGGATCATCATCAATAATAGATAAATCAAAATTGGAATGGAAATCAGGTGGAATATATCTTTCTGGTTGCCTTCTTGCTCTCACTGATCTCCTCAATACTGGGGTATGAGGTTCTTCTTCTTCTTATGCTTCATCTTCTTCAGATGATTCAGATTTTGCATCATCCAAATCAAGCTCTATTTTCTCAGGTTCTTCTTTCCTTGGTAGGAATTCCTATTTGGAAACATCTTTTACCTCTATAAAAACAACATCTCGACTACAAACAATCTTCTTAGTTTATGGGTTCCAAAGATTATAACCTTTCAAACCATCCTTATAACCAATAAAGATACACTTTCCAGCTTTATTATCCAGCTTACTCCTATTTTCCTTTGGAACATGCACATAAGCATCACAACCAAACACTCTAAGATGTTCAAGAGAGAGTTTCTTTCCAGTCCATACCTCATGTGGAGTTTTATCATCAAACGTTGATGAGGGTGATCGATTGACTAGGTAACATGTTGTACCCACTACCTCTACCTAGAATTCTTGTCCTAACTCGGCACCGCTAAGAATACTCCTTGCTTTTTCCATCAATGTCTTGTTCATCCTTTCTACAACTCCATTCAGTTGAGGAGTGTATGGAGTAGTCTTCTGCCTTGCTATACCACACTTCTTACCGAATTCTTCAAATTCATTTTCTCATAATTCCCCACCATTATCTATTCTCAATACATTTATTTTCTTCTCTATCTGATTTTCTACCAGAGCCTTAAACTCTTTAAATTTATCAAATACCTCAGATTTACTTCTAAGAAGATAAATCCATGTGTTCCTTGAGAAATCATCTATGAATGAAACATAATACACAGATTTACCTAGGGATGGAACAAGAACATGTCCATACACATCACTCTGTATCAATTCTAAGATCCCCTTTGCTCTTGTAGCACCAGATGGGAATCTTACTCAATTTTGTTTACCATATATGCAATGTTCACATAAATCAAAATCCAGAGTGCAAATAGACATACTTTCAACCATACCTTTACTGTGTAGTGTTCGAAGTCCCTTTTCTCCAATATTTACCAGTCTTTGATGCCACATCATGGTCTTCTTTCCAAGGACAATATTGGTCTTGTCTTCTTTATTTCTCTGCTTAGGGACAACATAACTGTTACACCCATTAGTATAAGTGCTTCCCAACAACTTGTACATAGTTCCACACCAAACTCCCCTCATCAACACCATTTCTCCTCGTACCATCTTGCAAGTGTTCTTTCCAAATACAATATCCACTCCTGCATCATCCATCTTGCTTACAGATATTAGGCTCCTAGCTAGTTTTGGAATGTGCAGAACCCCAGGGAGAGTTCTAATCCTTCCATCTTTTAGCAACAACTTAACCCTTCCACATCCCAAGATTTTGGTTGTCGAGTCATCTCCTAGGAATACATCACCACCATCGTATTTTTCATATTCAGAGAACCAATTCATGTGAGGAGTCATATGGTATGACGCACCTGAGTTAATCAACCATACATCACGGTCTGTATGTGTACTTGTAGATGCTAGGTAAACATCACCTCCTTCTTCAGTGGAGGTTTTTGCCTCTGTGGAAGAGGTACTATCAGATGCCTTTCATTTATCAACCTTTTTAGACTTGCAATCTTTCTTATAATGCCCTATTTTACCACACTTCCAGCATTTCCTCAAAGATTTTATTGGAGACTTAGATCTACCTATAGATATAGATCTCCCCCCCAAAGGCTTACCAGGATTCTTGTCTTGGGTACGACCTCTTACAAATAAAGCATCTGTGTTATGACTATCCATGCTTTTCTGTCTCATCTCTTCAGATAACAAGGATGAAACTACATCCTCATACTTCAATGTAGATTGAGTGGTACTACCAATTGCTACAACCAGATTATCCTAAGAGTCTAGCAAACAAACATAACAAAGTAATACACTTATCTTCTTCTGCAATCATAATATTAACAGAGACAAGTTGAATTACCAGAGTATTAAAGGCATTTAGATGTTCTGTCACAGAATCTCCATCTTCCATCCTAAGATGATACAACTTCTTTCGAAGAAACAACTTGTTTACTAGAGACTTTGATTGATACAAATTCCTCAACTTATCCCATAGTTCCTTGGTTGTAGATTCTCCCGAGACATTCAACAACACCGAATCTGCCAGGTAGAGTCGAATAGTACTCCTTGCTCTTCTGTCCAACTTCTCCCAATCTTCCTTCGACATACCAATACATGGTGTACTAGTAGTTTGTGTACTAGTAGGTTGTGTACCAGTAGCCTGTGTGCTAGTAGACAGTGTATCAGTAGGTTGTGTACCAAGATCCACAGTGATCCATTGTTCTTTGTTTACAAGAAGGTCCTCCATCTTGAGCTTCCATAGGTCAAAGTTTTTACCGTTGAACTTCTCTATCTCGATTCTAGATGAACTCGCCATTCCTCTTTCTATACTCGAATATCCATTGCAAAAGCTCCCACTAAACCCAGGTTTATCACAAATCCAAGATAAACTTGATATATCAAGACCAAGCCAAACCCTCAGCAACAAAGGCATCCCTCTTAAGCCAAAACCGAGCTCTGATACCACATGTAAGTTTTAAACCTGCGAAGTAAAGCAATGCATATAGATTCTTAAGAAAAACAGAAATTAATCAATGGCTCATTCACATAGTGCACAAATATTTATACCGGAAACCCTCAATCGGGAAAACCTTTCGTATATTCATCATATCGAATTTCACCATTCACCATACAATATATATACAATGTTTTTAGGTATTCCGTAGATACCAAAACCTTAATCTTTTAATCCGGGATTAATTTAGAAAACCGCTAAAAACAACAAAAGTTGCCAAAAAAAAAAAATGGGGGATGCTGCGCATAACCATACCTAGCCCCCCCTCGGATACCCCTAGGAAGCGTCCAACGCACACGGCACAAAGAACACTACTAGAGGGATCATCAAACGCAGTTGTCGAACCTAACGTGCCCACACACACACATGCAAAGAATATAATATATACCCAACAATTCACAATTTCTATAAATAAAAATTATATATTAAAGATGATTCAATTTCCTACATTTCATTATTTTACACCATATTCAAATTCACTTTAATAATCCCTCCAAGTTTTGTTTTTCCATTTTACATCAGTAATAACCCTTCATGAGAGACCATCATTAACTTGCACATGCCCTTGACTTTTTTCCATAAATATTTAAAGTCTTTTAATATATGTTTGAATAAAATGCTATTTCAAAATACTAAACCAAATTCATGTTTTACCCATGAAAGTAATCCCTGTAAGAGAGCATATACATTCATTCACTTGTATCCACATTGGTTCTAGTTGTTCATCCCAATATCTATTTGTGCTATTCTCCAAAGTTGCCTTCGCTAACTCTTAAAATCTCATATTGAGTGTCATGACCGTATTTATCCTCTTAATCTTTTGGTATGTTACTATACCCTTTTCATTACTAAAGGTCAGGTTGTGTTATTCTAAATTAGTAATTACTGCTTTCGACATCAACTGTCATCATGAATCTCACACTTATTACCTGAATCTCGTATGTCCTTGTTCAATTCCTAGTTCATTATACTTGGTTACTTGTGGATTCCTATTATTCTAAGGGATCCTTTCATCCTCCACACTCACTCCCATCGAGAGAGGTTTTTTCATATCTTGATCTCAATTCTCATTATTAAGGTTGGCCACATAGTAAGCAAAGAGAGGTCATCATTGCTCTCCAATTCTCTAGGTTCTCCTCTGTTCGATACCAACTCATTTTCACATAAGGAGAGTCATATAATGTTAGAGTTTCAATCAAAAACTCTAAGCATGTATGGTTATTCAAGTCTTAAGTGACATCTACCCTTCAAGTTGCTCCCTATATGGTCCAAGGCCTCTCCTCTTAGCTAGTACCCTGCCATTATTTTGCACCCACCGTGCTCACTGTGCCCACTTTGGTCCAAGGCCTCTCCTCATAGCTAGTACCCTATCATTATTTTGCACACACTGTGTCCACATTTCCACAGGAGGATCTTTAATTAAAAACATTTTTCCTCAGTGATTGAAGGTAGCTTTATACGATCAGATCATCAGCACCAGTGTGTTGATGAGGTGTTGGTGATCTGGTACAAAGTGCACATTTATATTGTAATGTACTTTGACAATTTCACAAGCATGGAAATGTCCACTTTTTTTTTTTTTTTTTTATAAAGACCGTCTTAATTATTTGTGATTGTCTTGAGGATGGTTCTCATCACTCCAGTAATCTTTCATACATGGTCTTTTCAGGCTTAATTTCTTGCAAAATTATTATAAGTATTCTATGAAACTATCTTTCATACATGGTCTTTTCAGGCTTAATTTCTTGCAAAATTATTATAAGTATTCTATGAAACTACACCAACTTTTTCTGTTAAAGAATATTCATGGTATTATTATAAGTATTCTATGAAACTACACCATCTTTTTCTGTTAAAGAATATTCATGGTTTAATGGTAAATATGTTGCTGGCTTAATTTCCATTCCTGTAAATTAATAACCATCCACTATCAATGTAAAATTATTATTAAACCTACACCATCTTTTTCTGTTAAAGAATGTGTTAAAGAATATTCATAGTTTAATGATAAATATGTTGCTGGCTTAATTTCCATTTCTGTAAATTAATAACAATCCACTATCAATGTAGATTTATCAAATCTACACAAATCATGTAAATTTATCATTAAACATGAATCTACACAAACCAGGCTAACCTAAGCCTTTGGCCTTCACCAGCCACGTTTTGGACACACTGTCTCTTTCCAGCCAACTCCTTCAGTCCACCTCTAAGCCGTTTCTTTTTCTCGACAAAACTGATTTTGCAAGAACCAGCCACAAATTTGTGGTTGCAATCTGTACTTTCCGCATTTACCAGCCACGAATTTGGGGCTGTGATAGTAACCATCCATAACTATCAATGTAAAATCATCATTGAACATGAAACTACGGAAGCTTTGTTTTAAAGAATATCATAGTTTAATAGTTGATCCGTGGCTCTGCTTAATTTCCCTCCATATGAATTAATAATCATCCATAACTAACTATCAATGTAAAATTATCATTAACCATCCATAACTATCCAGGTAAAATTATCATTATCCATAACTATCAATTTAAAATTATCATAGTTTAATGATAGATCGGTGGCTTTCTTAGCTTTATGCAAAATTATTAGACGTGTACTCTCTGAATACATTATCTGTATTTTCAAGCATATTAATGTTAATGCACCATCAAACTACTTTAGCAACCTCCTCCTCCAGGAGAGGGGAGTGTTGCAGGCCTGTAAATATGAGATGAAAACATTTCACGTGAAATTCTTATTTAAAATTATTATCAACTTTTATTATGATGTCAGAACAGTAATTTGCATTTGTCTATACAAGCAATTGTTGGTCTTAATGGAGCCTAATATATCAATCGTTTGTCTATATATATATATCAATTTGGCGACACAGGAGTGGAACCTAATTGCCAGTTTCGGTAAACTCAACCAACTAACGATGACTCATAAAGAATATATATATATATATATATATATATATATGGGGTTAATTATTATTGGAATTTTTAGAATTTAATTTATCATTGTGGTTGCTGAAATTGTAATTTTATATTATTTGAATTGTATTTTTGAATGGGTAAATAAATCCAATTACTTAAAAAATCTCAATTAATTACTAATATCTACAATTCCATCCATTTTTTCAAAATTCTGACTAGGTTTTGAACAAAACTGTAACTTGTAATAAGATAACTTACTTCATTCTATTGGAAAAATGTGAACCAGAAACTTATTTCAATGTATTCAATAAAATACTCTAATACATTTAATAAAGTTTATGTGTCAATTCCATATTTAATATTAAATGAATTACACATCCTCTCTTCCTACTACTTCCTACTACTCTGTATATTAATAAAGTTTATCTATCAATTCCATGTTCAATATTAAATGAATTACACACCTTCCTCTTCCTGCTACTATAAAAGAAAAAGAAACCTCAACAATTTTTATTTTTAAAATATCATAGTTTATAACTTTTCTTAATTTCCATCAATATGAATTAATAATCATCCATAACTATGGATGCATTTTAAAAATATCATAGTTTATAACTTTTCTTAATTTCCATCAATATGAATTAATAATCATCCATAACTATGGATGCAACATCATCATTAAACAGGAAACTATACAAGTTGTTTTTTAAAGAATATTATAGTTTAATAGTACTGTGACTTTTCTTAATTTCCATCAATGTAAATTAATAACCATCCATAACTATCAACCTAAAATTATTTTAGTTTTAATGATAAATGGGTGGTTAGACTTAACCTAACTTGTAAATACATTTTATCTATTTTGAAGCATATTAATGTGACTGCACCATCAAACCACTTTAGCAACCTTATCTAAGAGAGAAGAGTGTTGTATTACTGTAAATATGAGATATGATTTTTTTGGTGTTTTCAATGACATTTTTTCGTCAATTTTATTTAAAATCTGATTAAAAATTGTTGAAACTCTATTTAAGAATCTATATGGATTTTTCAATATACTGAATCTTTTTATATATTCAAAAATGCAATTTAAACAATAAAAAATAACAATTTTACCAAAATCTGTTTTACCAAATTTTAAGTGAAAATTTAAAAGAAATCAAATATTTAAACAAGAACTTTAATATTTATAAACAACTTTTATAATGATATCTCCCTCAACCGGTATTTGTTCTTTATGAGATGTTGAGAGGGGAGTGTTGCAGGCCTGAAAATATGACATGAACACATTTCAAGTGAAAATATTATTTAATATTATAATCAACTTTTATTATGATGTCAGTACAGTAATCTGTCATTTGTCTATCTAATTAATCGTTGGTCTTAATGGGAGAGCATGCTAGTAGTTGTTCTTTATGAGTCATAGTTAGTCGGTTGAGTTCACCAACACTGGCAATTAGATTCCATTCCTGTGGCAGAGGAAAAAAACACAAAACTCCACGAAACGAAGAAAAAAAAAGGGTAATCATAATTTATTTTGTTAGTACCGGAGCTTAATGCCTCAACGACTCATTCTGTAACTTTGGCACGATAAATTACTTCACTGGTAGCCATTAAGAAATTTGAACCTACGAAACGTATTTCAGGCCATCGATACTCGAGAGCATTCAATAAAGTTGGCGGGCATTCTATTTGTAAGTTATAATGTTTACGTCGAAGATTGGTCGAAATTAATCCTCTCCACTTTGTCAACAAGATATTATTCATAGTTTTAAAATTGTGATGGTGTTTTTAAGAATGGTCTTATATCCAATTTCATTATACAGCTCATGAAAATTGATTTAAACATAAAAATAACAATTCCACTTATAAAAATTAAATTTTTAAAAATAAATCAATATAAGTATGAATTAAATAATCTTATATAAAGTTGCACATATATTGGAAATATTATCAATAACTATAATGTTGTACAATACTATCAATAACTATATAATCTAGAATAGTTACCTGCATTGGGAGTTACTCTACATATTGCTTGGAATAGAACAAGAATCAGATAAATCAATGTTTGTTTTTTTTTTTTTTTTAAGTTTATAGGAATACCATTAACGACTATATAAACTAATCGATTCTTATAAATAGGATCGGATTTTGCAGTTTTCTCATGCAGTTAACGACTATATAAACTAATCGATTCTTATAAATAGGATCGGATTTWRMAGTTTWCTCATGCAGTTAWTTTAGATKRTTAAAAGTTTACTCATCTTAATTAATTATTAAATTTTAATTATTAAATTAATATTATATTGAATATTTTTTTATTAGTTATAAAATTAATGTTTTCTTCAATCATTTTATATTAAATTAATTTATATTTATTTTTCATAGTAGATAATATTTTTATATTATTATTATTTTGTATTTATAAATAAAATTTAGAAACAATTTTTTTAAAAATTATATTAAAGGTGTTTTTTTAGTGTTGTATTTTATATATTAATTTATTTATTTTTATGTATTTTATTTTATAATTTTTTTAATTAAATTTAAAAAATTATATATATATAATATTTTAGGAAGACAAGAGGTTTTCTAAAATTGCTTTAAACTTCTCCCGGATGAGGTGTCAGAGCGAGAGGCGTGGCAAAATCTGGGCGATGGAAATGGGCAGCGTGGCATGGGGCCACGTGATGGACTTGTGCCACAGCCCACCACCCTACTCCGCGTTTAAATGAGTTTTAATGTGATGCGAGGGAGCATTTACGCTCCAGTCCTTTCCTCCTCGACGCGAATTTGAATGGCTTCGTTCATTATGTATGGGACTCACCTCTGTATGCCAGTTGCAGAGCTTTCCCCATTGCAGCGCAGACCTTCCTCTGTTCTTTTTCACCGGAGCAACGTGATTCAGGGCATAATCCTTCGCCGAGGGGTCTTAATCTTCTTGGACGATTGCACAACGTTCTCCATGACTCGTCCTAGGGGTAGACTGAGGCGAGGCTCCCCCTGGAAGCCTCACAGACCCTCGATCACGTCCTCTGATTCGACTTCCGCTGACTCTTCCCCTAGCCAACACTCTAAGCCCATCCCTGTCTCTCTGCGCGCCCCGCAGTTCAACTCCATGGCCATCATTTCTCGCACGCCAATTTCAATTCTGCAGTTGTCTCACTACCCCTCAGCACAGCCGTCCACCTCCATGCCTCCCTGCGACCCTTTGAGCAACTTGGACGATGGACCGCCTCTTTACAGCCAGCCCAATCGAGCAGGTCCTTGTCTCCATGAGTCCGCTGACAGGGTGCAGTTCACAGAAAGTCTGTCAGCCTTGTATGATCTGGTTTTTGAGCTATGACACGAGGTAGCGGACCTACAGTATCGCATACAAGCAACGGAAGAAAAGGTGGCAAGCTTTCTGCAAATCATATCCTCTATGCATGAAGCCTTATTCTCAGAGCCTGTCGATACTAGCACAATGGAGAACCTCGAGGCCGATAAAGAGGAAATTCAGGACAAGATGCAGCATCCAACGGATTTAGGCCGGGCGCAGGAGGAGCGAAAGGACGACAACGAGGAACCTGCATGCAAAGATGAAGCTGGCGAGCAATGGGACTATGGAGTTACACATATCGAGGAGGAGCCTTGGCCAGGTGACCTTCCAGCCACATGGCCTATCTACCAGCCAGGTGTCTAAATTTAGCATATGTTTGTTTACTTAGAATCTAGGCCTAAAAGACAAATAGTAAGTTCTCTCTTGTCGTTGTTTTGGTTTATGACTAGTGTGATCACGGAACTAAACGGGCTGGCTGGACTGGTTTCCCCATGTTGGGGCAGTCAAGTAAATGCAGCCTGGTCATAGTTGTATTTTGGAACTCTGTCTCAGACTTTTGAAGGATCTCAATATAATATAACCTCTTATTTACAGAAAAAAAAAATTTGCTTTAAACTTTAGTCATAACCACCTTCAACTTAAGTGGGGATGGCATAAAGATGCCTAGTGTTAGTTAAGCTATTGGGGAATCATGGAAGAGACCATTTTGGAGAATAAGGATATTATCTCTTTGTTTTGAGTGGGTAAAGAAAAAAATAAGCATTCCTAAAATAAGAACAAATTCCCATGAGCTCCATAGTGAAAGACTGAGTTGGTCAATTCATACAATGCCATGGGATGAAAGAGTGTGTCACCTTTGTGACCCTAACATGGTTGACAATGAAAAAGACTTTCTCTTAAATTGTCCAACCTATACCCAGATTAGACCTTTGTGACCCTAACATGGTTGACAATGAAAAAGACTTTCTCTTAAATTGTCCAACCTATACCCAGATTAGATCTTAATTTCAAAATATTTGTCACACTAAGAGTCTTCCTAACCTTTTAACTCAACAAAACTATGGTGATCTTGGAAAGCTTCTCTTAATGATTTTCCAGCATAGAAATAAAATTCTAAAGAATTACAAGTAATCCCTCACCTTCTTAAGGTTGGATAGATGTTAATCATCATCATTTTGAATTAAAGTTAAAATTTATTTAATGAAAAGAAACTATACTTTACCATATTCAACATTGTTAAATAAAGTCAACCATAGTGAATTAAAATTAACCATGGTAACCATAGTCCATCACTATCTAAGTCAACCATGGTTGATTTTCAATTTATATGCTTAACATCACTATCAAAGTCAACCATGGTTGATTTTCATTTTCTATGTTTAACATCACTATCAAAGTCAACCATGGTTGATCTTCATTTGCTATTCTTAACCATGGTTAAGTAAGTGTCCACTATACTTAACTTTGGTTGACTATGGTTGATTTCAACATTATTTAACATTGTGGCATTAAGAGGTTGACTTCCATAATATATCAAATTGCAATGCTAAGAGTTTGATAATATGGTAGTAACAATCAACTATGGTTACCATAGTTTACCACGTAGTCAACCATTGTTGTTAATATTAAATTATTATCAACTAAATTCAACTATGGTTAAGAATAGTCAACTACAATCAACCACAATCATCCATCATCAATTGTCGTTAACAATGTTCAACCATAATCAACTATAGTCAACCATAGTCAACCACAAACCTTAACTTAGTGAACAAAGTAAACCAAATGTAACCATAGTCCACCACAAACCTAACTTATTCAATAAAGTGAACCAAATTCAACTATAGTCATTAATAATCAACCAAGTTACCTACTCTCATGGTCAACCTTAGTCAATAACATTTAATGAAAATCAATGAAAATCAACAATTAAAATCAATGAAAATCAACAATTGTGAAACATAGTAAATCATTGTCTTCTACATTCAATCAAGGTCAACTATAGTGAAGAACAATCAACCATAGTCACCTAGAGTCAACCATTGTTAGCCATAAGGGATAGTGTAAGCTATTACTTCCCTCTCATGACATGCTAGTTGCAATGACAACCTACAAAATCAACAATCTATCCACTAGGAGGAATTATTAGGGTTAGGTGCACAACTTATTATAATATGGTGTAAAAAGATGAAACATGGAAAATCTAATTATCTTTTGGAATATATGACATGTTATTTAAGAAAAACTAACATAACTCTGAAAAAATCATATACTTCTAAGACTGGTATGTTACTTTTCCTCTGGAATATAATGCATATGTTTATGTTAACACATTGGTTTAGTATCTAAATGAATTTACTGAAACAAATTTAAATGTATTCAGTAGTCAATTTTTGTGTGACACTATTTTTCCATATTTTTTAATGTTAATTTTGTATACTTTTAAAATTAATAAACTCGGTCAATCCCTAAAATTTTGAGGTCAAGAATTAATATCAGGTTTCATTGTCTTGACATAATCAATCATTTTTTAGTGTGTAGGTATCTATCTATACTTGTGCACCATATAATTTTGTTTCCATATGGTTGAGGCAATAAAAAGTCACACAAGAAATAAAAGAGCTATGTGTTGTAGATGATATATGTACAAACAAAAATCAATAAAAAAATAAAAAATAAAATATTTTTCTCTTTAAAAATTATATATTTAGAATCTACATGCAGATCTTTATAAGTGTATCACAATGAATATGTAGATCACTTTTAAAAACATGGTTAAAAATGGAGCTAGGCATAAAAAGCTTGGAAAAACTGGATGTATTTTTACTTATGCAATCTAAACCACTAGATCTGTTAATCGAAAGATAAACCAAAATATCCAACTCATACGCCATGTAGAGGAAAAGAGGCAACCCCACCAATTTTTTTAAAATTTACACGAATGCACATGTGTTAATAATGCACACACATTGTTAGTAATGTGCACCATTTTTATGACATAAATTAACAACCATCAAAAACTTCCTTCCCCTTTACATGTTTCAAAAGGAAATGGTTAGCATTAGCACCTAGTTTCCTCTCTTGGGCATAGTCAAGGTCCCTAGGCCCATTCCTTTTGTGCAAAATTTCCTGATGACACCTAGAATACCACTTGGGGGTCAAATACCCCATAGAGAGGGCATGTGTCATGGTTGAAGGTATTATACACAATGATTAAAGCATATAATGCTCATTTTACTACATAAGGCTCTTGTTTTAATTTTAAACCATGGTTTATGCCCACAAATCCCTCACTACTATCCAAAATCAATTAATGGAAATAATATCCTACTTAGAGGCCAAAGATCCCATAGAAAGGTCCTATGTGATGTTTTAATGCATTTTTCACCACACTTTAGCCTTAGAATATTTGATAAATGTCAAAGGCCCTTATGATACTTCCTTAAGAATTTTCAACATGCAAAGACCCATCAGTGTTACTAAAAGTATCATAATGTCCCCTATTAAACCACTCATAGGAGAAAGATGATCAAGAGATACAATGTTTTATGGATTGTAGGTAGCTTTCATGGTGATTGAGACTGAGAAGTGTTATTTAGGGAAATAAATTTTTTTATCATCTTGTAACCTTGGCTAGACCTATAGACTCATTCTTGGTACACAACTAACCTAATAATGTTTCCCACGATACCCTTGGAAGAAATCTATAACCAACAAAGGTATATGGTGGTTCAAGCACAAATAAATGGCACTTAAACCTTAGGATCAAATTTTAGGGAGATGGAATCTTATTTCCCTCCCCTAAATATGGTCATGGACCCATGACCCATCCATGATTCCCAAGACCTCATAAATGGCACCCATATTCACTCAAATGTGAAAGTCTTCTTATAAAAGATTTATGTCATTGTTTATAGGTGTTTTTCATGGTATTGGAGGTTGAGAAGGTTCAATTAGGGATTAATGTCATTATTTCCCCTTGACTATGCTTATTCTCTGACACACATTTCCACCACACAAAACCCACTCATGGTGTTTGTATCCCACTCAAAAGAGAATGACCCTATACAAAGTTTATATGTGTTGGCTCAAGTACTTATTAAATTATATTTATGTTGAGAAGATCTAGTATGATACTAAGACACGTTTTTAGTCTTTGATGATGGTCAAGGTCCCACAAACCATCCATACTCCCATGTGGTGTTTTGAGGACGCATTCATCGCGCTCGAGCTTGAGAAGCTATGTTTAGGACCTAATGTTGTTGTTTCCCACCTCCAACCAATGTCAAGGACATGGGTATGTTGTTTCCCTACCATGACTATGGTCAAGGAATTAAGACCCATCCATCGTTCATGAAACATATCAATGACACCCATATCTGACTCTTAGGGAAAAGACCCCCATAGTGAGGGCTCATGTCGATGTTTATAGTTATTTTAATGGAGTTTGAGCTCGAGAAGGTTCAATCAGGGCTTAAGGTCATTTTTTACACCATTGACCATTTTTAGGTTCCTAAACCCATTTTGAGGGAACAAAACCTATTCATGATACTTGTATCCCATTTGAATTACTATAAAGAACACTTACAAAAGACTCATGTGTTGGTTCAAGGTATCATTCAAGGATCTTCAACTTGAGAAGATTCAACTATATCCTGAGGTGATTATTTTTATTCCTTGACCATGTTCAAGGTACCATGACCCATCGGCCTCAATGAGAAAATCCTTTTAATAGCATCAATATCCAAATTTAATGTAAAAGACTCCCTAGAGAGGGTTTGTGTTGTGGTTTGCAACTTTTGTTCATTATGATTGAGCTCAAAAATCAACTTTTAGGGCCTAAGGTACAATCATTTTTCTCCCCTAACCCATACTTATTAATGTATATAGGTTTAGTTTATGGATTAATCCCCTTGCCCCCCCCCCTTTTACAATTTTTAGACCTCAAAGCCTATTTCCAACGCATAAAACCTACTCATGGAAACCATATCCCACTCAAATATCTTAGAATCTTTGTGGGTAATGAGTGTTGTTCATGGTGATTGGGACCAAAAAGCATCATATAAGACACAAATTTGATTATTCTCATCACATGACTTTCAATATCCCTCTAGACTTATTATTAGTGCACAACTAACCTAATGATGGAACCATTGGAACCCTTAAAGGTGTTTAATAAACAACAAAGATCATATGTGAAGGTCCAAGGACTCATTCATGGTTCTTTATCATGAGTAGGAAGGCTTAGGGATAGAGTATCTTACTTATATCCCTTTACTATGGTATTGGATGCCAAGGAATCCCTAGAGAGGGCTCATGTCGTGGTTCAATTAGGGCTTAAGGCCATTATTTCCCCCCTTACCATGGTTATACCTTGACTAATACAAAATGGATCATTATATAATGTTTCATCTATATTGGTACTTTTTGTGTGGAAAACTTGGAGGAATTGGCTTGCGCAACCCATTTTAGTGGTAGTCCCAATTTGGAGATTTGGAGTCTATAATCTTCTAGAGATAGTTTGAAGAATAAAATGGAACTTTTTTGGTTCAAAACTTTGTGATCATAAATACCAAACCATAGACACTATTCTACATGCTAAGACCTTTCCAGTGGTTCAAACATTACCTCAATTAGAGCTCGTATGTGGAATTTTTGTCTCATGCAAGTTGACCTATCTTATTGAACACCATGGTAATGAGTGGATGTCATGTTAGCCCCAATTACTCACACATGTGGCGATAGTTGGGTGTGTAATTTAAATAATATTATAAAAGGTCCAAAACCCTGTTGGAAATATAACTGAGAGGGGGGGGGTGAATCAATTATGTATATAAGCTTGAAACTTTTCTTGTTATTTTTTTATTCTTTCGTGATTATTATTTAATGTGTTGTTGATAACTTAACATGCATAGATATACAATATTTGATCAATCACACATAATACACAGAGACACTGATTTTCATAAGAAAACCCATAAAGGGTGAAAACCTCTTCTTCTTAGGATGTAAATCAAGCTCCAACTTTCATGTACATCACAGTCTCTGAGCTCCAAATCAAATATGAGGCTACAACCTCTGATAGAAAGCTACAACTTGCAGAGAGCACCAACTCTCAAATTTCTCTAGCACCAACTAGATGTCTAATACCCCAAGGATGTGCCCCAATTGTATTATGAATTGCAATTATGTTTTATAGGTTGGTGAGCCAAGTTTATAAAAGCTAGTGGGCTTATGTGTTTATTAGGCCAGAGAGCCTGATTTTGTAGGTGTAATGATGCACATTATTAATATAAAAACATCTCTGCATGTGGATCGACCACAATGAATGAGTGATGGGGGACTAAGATTCTACAGGTTTGGGTAAGGGAGAGGGGGCTAAGCTTAAGATCTTAAGTCCTTAAGAATAATATTTTATTATTATTCCAAAACCATGTGAAATTTATGTTTTATCCTAAATATTTAGAAGGACAGGTGACTTCCAAAGGAGGAGGAGTGTGCTTCATGGGTGACATGTGTCAACCCAAGAACATGCAATTTAACCCAGGAAATGAGTCGTGTAGGGCTCTCGACCTCCCATTCTGCATCCTGGGTCTGAACTCGCGGGTGTCGATCATCGACCTCGGTTGTGTGTTTGGTGATGGATCCTTCACCTGAACCGTTTAAGACTTTGTGTGTGATCTATGTACACTGCTACGCATTCCCGAACCCAGAACTATGAATTCATCCTTACTTTCTGGTTGGGAAACCCGAATGTCCCGTAATTTCTAAGCCTTACTATGTTGTAGCGTCTTTCTATCACCAGTTGTTGGAAGCCCGTGTCTATGTTCCCAGTTGACTGCATGTGGCTTGTTGGCTAGTGTATGTTTGTGCTAAGCCTTTTGGTTGTCCGACTGTGTTGGAAACCGAGTTGAAGAAAATAGGTTGTCTAGTCTATGAGTAACACTCTCTCTAGGTGAGAGGGTGCACGGAGGAGGTGAGAACTCTTATAAGGGGTCTTGTAGCTACCAAAGAACTTGGAGACTTTTGGTCCGGCATGTTGTTGAAGCCCAAGGAGAGGGAGTTTTAGTAGTTGAAGGACTGTCCGGGTGACAGTGAACGTGCATACTCCTGGGGTGGGACAGGCATGTGGGGAATGAGATTATGTGAGCAATGGGCATAAGTGGCTCCTGGGAGAGAATCCTTATTCTATAATTGTGTGACTTCCCCATTGACCTTGCCTAGCATAGGAATCCCTTTCCCAATGGAGCTTAGTCCCAGCTCGGGGGTGGCCTACTTCCGAGAGTGATGAGCAGCATGGTGTAAGACTCGGAGGTTCATGGAAGGTCTACACGCAGTTGGTGGAATTACTACAATTTCAAAGATAAGTATCGGCTCATGCTTAATTATATGTGTTTGCATGCCTGTGATTCTTATATGTTATCATGTATTCTGTTGTGCGTATGAATTATTGTTAATATCCTTGAGGATGTATGTTAGTAGTGATCCAGGGGATCAAATTTTGCTCAAAATTCAAAGTGCTCGGAATCGCTTCAAATCAAACGGGAGCGTAGGCCTCGTCGTTACGAACCCAACGCAACTCGTTTGGGTTCAAACGGACGTCGGGAGCGAGAGATATTGCATTTTGTTCAAAATGACAAACAGGCAAAAAAAAGGGATGTTGACTGTACATTCCGTACAGTCCATACGGACGCTGACATGATAGGCCATACACTGACGTGGAAGGCCATACGACACATGGCAGGTAGTTGTGTGGATAGTTGGCATATGACATGGCATGTTTTCAACGAATGAGATGGCGACATGTGGCCCAATCAATGGCCGCCACGTGTCCCCTATATATTGATTTAAAATTTATTTGGAGTCCACCTGATTCGACCTCGTGACCTCCACCCATGTGAAAAGTTTTGGCAAAGGCCACCAATCAATGCGCCACCATAGTGTTTCTTAACACTATATGGTGCAGATTCTATTTGAATTCAAATGTTGTAAGTTTGGGCGGGGGGTCGGGTTGGGGCCTAGCCCCAGCCCGTGGTTATGTTATATTGTAATATGGCCATGGTTTAAACCTTTACGTGCACATTCAAACTTAACCCCGGTCGTATGTGTTGTAATATGACCACGGGCGCACACATGTGTATTAACATAGCCCTTTTTAATATGAGCCTGGTCACATGTGTTGTGCATAGAACCACCGGCGCACCGACCGTTGTCCTGTGGTTTGGACTCGGTCATTTTTTATATGTGCGCAAGGTCATATGGTGGCTATGTGCCTATGGGCCTTGGACGGTTAAGGGTCAGCGCGTAACCGTTCGACAATTTGTACCGGTTGTGCGGTTGTGCCCGGTGTTGGGTTTTAACGCATAAAAACGTGTGGGGCTAGGTTCAACCAAGAAAGGTGCATTTTGGTGATCCAGAGACAACAAGTTTGAAGGGGAACTTCTAGGAAGCCTATCTTCTTCAATTTTTGGCCAAACGAGGTGACGAAAAAACCCAGCTAGGGGTATTTGGACATTTTGAAGCCATTGCAGTTGTCTATTTGGCATTTTGAGCATTGTAAATCACATTTTTTTAGCACTTTGAGAAAATAATACAAGAGATCCATTGGAGCTGGACCAGGAGATGTAGCCCAAGAGAAGGGTGAACTCCTTTATCATTTGTTGTGTTATGTGTTTTATGTTCATTGTTTATTACTGTTGTTTATATGCATCTTGAATGAGTAATTTTTATAAAAGTTGTGTTGCAAATTTGATCCATTTGCAATTTAACACATGAATTAAATCTTGCAAATAATTTCAAGAATACAAGTATTCTTCATTTTTAGATCAAGTAGTAATTATGTGCTTACTCTGGGTTAAGTCATTTACCTTCATTAAATGCATAATTTATATAAGTGTTATTCCGTAGTAGCATTACCACGGGTGTGGGTTGGAAGCCCGGGGACGTTACAATTTTGTATCAGAGCTTTAAGGGATCAACTCATAGCGTGTTGGTAGTGTTTCTCGACCGGGTGAAGGGTTGGGGATGTTACAATATGGAAGCACCAAATCCCAGGTTTCTCTAGCACCCACTAGATGGAAGCACCAACTCCCAAAATATCTTCTAGAAACAACTAGAATTTAGAGGACTGTAATCCTCCCCAGCACCACCCTACCACCCTGATTTAATCTTACAAAACTTTACTTACTTGATTGGTCTGTTACAACTCCATGTCTCCTCTGCCTCCTTCATCTTCTATGCTTAATTTTGTTTCTATGGTCTGCTCTTTCTCCTCCTGCGCACAAATGCTTTCTATTCAGCTTCTCTTCTTCCTTTTATTCTCTGTACTGCCTCTGCATGCTATACGTTGCGCCTCTTATCTCACTTCATATCATACACTCGGTCTTCTTCTACGCACATCCATAGCATTCGAAAGTGTGCCCTCTCTTATCTGTTCTTCATCTTTTTGTCACGCCAAGACCTCTGGTTCATCATTTTTTTGGCTCTTCGTCTTCTCTTGCGATTATACTAATTTTGTTCTTCATCATTGGCCATTATCCTGAGACTGCTCGTCATCAGTGGTTGTTATCCTGAGATTCTTTGGCTTCTCTAGAAGTTACAGTCTTTGACACTTTTCCATTTGTTAATTATCTCTATGATGAGTCTTCATTCCACTAGTAGTTACCTTGAGACTCTTTAGCTCCTCTGGTGATCACCCGAAATCTCTTCGAATTCTCTAGAAAATACAATCAATTTATTCTGACAGTTACAAAGAGAACCTCCACGTGCTCATCCCTTTGGCGTATTTTCCCTTCCTAAGAAAAATTCACAGTGGGCGCTAGATTTTTTGGATAATCCCCTTCCTCTCCACGTGACCACTGGCCTGACCAAAAGGCGCTTCGTGACTCACGACTTCGGGTATTCATCTATGGGAATACCCGATACTCCCGATTCCTGATTTTTGAATCAATGAATCCTCTAGGCGCTAGCTCCTCCCGCTAAGCCCCTTTGACTGTGACGTTGGGCTATGACCTAGGCCCAACTACTAAGTGCTTTGGGGCTTCACATCTCCAGAGGTTAGCTACCCCCATTCTCCCAAACTCTGAACCCTTGAACTCTACTTGCGTCATATCGTTGGTCTAGATCTCTCCTTCTAGCCAACAGTTGAGATCAAATCGTGAACTCGGACTTCACGAATTCTCGCTTCTCCTATCTCTGATTTCCCGATCTGTGAGTCAACAAAATGTTGATCTATCGCCACGTCTCCTCTCTCGATGGACAGTCAGGATTTACCTCGTGATCTTGGAGTAATTTATAAGTGTCAAAGGCCTCGACCTTTGATCCTTTTGCGATTCCTAATGACTGTGGGTCTCGTTTTTGTTTCTGGAAATGCTATCTCTCTTGAGCTTTGGCAATGAAGTTAACCTCGGCCCTAGCACACACTTGCGCTATACGTGAAACTATGCACCATTCCTCTTGAGCTTTGGGACTTGGAATAAGTCTGTCTCTTGTGCACTCTTTGCACTATCTCTTCTGAGCTTCTTGAACTTGTTCAGTCTCTAAGGGACTCAACCCTTCTGCGTCTTCCCAAAAGACTTCTGGTGCCCGCCTGGCACGTTCTGCGCTCGACCTCCTGAGCTTATGAACTTGAAACAAGTTCTCCTTGCTGCCAATATGCCATCGTCATTGCTTTTCTTTCCATCAATGACAAGCACACTCTTCTTTTAAACATGCTAACAATATCCCCCTTTAGCATTGATGGAAACCCTGAAATGCTGCATTATTCTTCTTAGACTTCCAACTGCAGCATCCAAACCACACCTTTTCTCCCGCTTTGACATCAATGTCAAATAAAATAAAGACTAACTCTATGCTCCCCCTGATCAGATATACTAGGAGCCCTCTCCCCTTAATCAGATAGACTATTTAGCTTGATAACAGGGTCATGCCCAACTTCTAGTGCAAATATTCAAACTGAGATCTTGTAAGTGGTTTAGTGAAGATATTAGTAATTTGATCTTTGGATGGAATATAATGCAAAGAAACAACAGTGTTGATTACGTGTTCCCTCAAGAAGTGATACTTGATGGGTATATGCTTGGTCTTGGAGTGAAATACAACATTCTTTGACACACTAATGGCACGAGTATTATCACAATGAGTTTGGATTGGTGCAGTATACTTTACCTCCAAGTCTGCAAGTGTCTAAAGCATCCACAATACTTGGGTACAACAAGTGGCAGTTGCAATGTATTCAACTTCTGCAGTCGATAAGGAAATGGAACCTTGCTTCTTGCTCAACCATGCTACAATAGAATATCCTAAGAAGAATGCACCTCCACTCGTTCTTTTCCTTTCATCCATGCAGTTAGCCCAATCAACATCTGAATAGACTGATAATTAAAAATTTTGATTCCTAGGATACCATAGACCATAGTTCATTGTTCCTTTCAAATATCTGAAAATTATTTTAACAGCTAACAAGTGACTCTATTTAGGTGCAGACTGATACCTTCCTACCATTCCAATAGCATGCATTATGTCTCGACGATATGTTGTGATGTACAACAAGATGCCTATCATAGACCTATCTGAACTCTGATCAACATCAGGTGAGTCATCATCCTTTCTTAATTTGCATCCAGTGACCATAGGTGTGCTCATAGGTGAAGAATCTTCCATTTGAAACCTTTTTTACACTTCTCTTAGATATTTCTCCCAGGAAAGAAATATTCCTTCATACCTCTGAGTAATTTGCAGACCAAGAAAAAATGGCAGTTCCCCTATCATAGACATTTCAAATTCAGATTGCATGGTAGAAGCAAACCATTGTCCCAATGAAGTATTATTACTTCTGAAGATGATGTCATCTACATAAACCAACACAATGAGAAAATCATTATCATTTGTTTTGATATATAGATTGCAGTCAAATGTTCCTCTCTTGAACCCTTGGTCTTGATGATACTTATCTAGTCTATAATACCAGGCCAGAGGAGCTTGTTTCAACCCATATAAGACTTTCTTCAGCTTGCAAACAAAGTCAGGGTTATCTGACAGTTGGAAACCCTCTGGTTGTTCCATATAGACTTCTTCTTTTAGATCTCCATTTAGAAAATATGACTTGACATCCATTTGATAGAATTTAAAATTCTTATGACAAGCATAGGTAAGAAACATTCTAATAGCTTCTAATCTTGCTACGGGCACAAATGTTTCATCAAAATCCAGTCCTTCTATTTGAGCATATCCTTTGCATACCAATCTATCCTTATTTCTTACAATATTTCCTTGCCCATTCATATTATTTTTGTAGACCCATTTGGATCCTATTACATTTTTATTTGCTGGCCTAGGAACAATTTCCCAACTGTCATTCTTTTCAATATGATCCAGTTCCTCATTCATTGATTTTAACCAATTTACATGGTTACTAACTTCATTAAATTTCTTGGGTTCCACCATGTATATGAAGGCTATACATGATTGCTCGGTGTCTCTGATTATCCTTCTTTTGGTTTGTACACCTTTGTCTTTATCACCAATTATCTGACTTGCAGAATGATTCTTTTGAGTAATTCTGGAGGAAGGATTTGATGTTGATTGTTGTCTTGACTCTTCTTTTTTGGGTGTCTCTTCTCCACCTGATTCATAATATTCTTGTGACTCTGAGATTTTTTGTTATTCATTTTCATTATTCTCATCATCTTCTTCATCTGACTCAGTGCTTGTTCTCTGTTGATATTTTACAAGAGATTCTTCATTAATTAAAACATCAATACAATCTACTAATTTATGCATTCTTTTGTTAAAGCATCTGTATCCTTTACTTTTCGTTACACATCCTAAGAATATACCTTCATCAGCTCTACCATCAAATTTTCCCATATGATCATCATTATTTTTGATGTAGCATTTACTTCCAAATACTTTGAAGTGCTTGATTGATGCAGGTCGACCGAACCACACCTCATATGGAGTTTTATCATTGTTCGGACTTAGATGCACTTTGTTTAGAATATGAACAGCCGTGTGAACAACCTCCACCCATAAGGTTAGTGAAATTTCCCTTTCACTCATCATAGCCCTTTCCTTCTGCTGAACTGATCTATTTTGGTGTTATACAACTCCATTTTGTTGGGGAGTACCTGGAATAGTATATTCTCTTTTAATTCCATGTTTGTCACGGAATTCTTTGAAATATCTTGACAAAAATTCCCCTCCTCTGTCTGAGCGAATTGCCTTTAACTTCCTTCCTGTTTGATTCTCAACTAGCACCTTAAACGTTTTGAACTTCTCAAATGCATCATATTTTTCTCTCAAAAAGGCAACCCACGTAGGTCTAGAGAAGTCATCGATTACCAGCATAAAGTAATGTTCTCCTCCAGTTCCTTCCTTTCATGATGGTCTACACAGATCCATATGAAAAATTTGAAGCGGTTTCTCTGAAGATGTGAAACTCTTCGATTTGAATTGAGCATGAGTCAGCTTCCCCATTTGACAGGATTTTCATATAGAGTTATGAGGCTTACATATTCTTAGAAGATCTTTCACAACACCTTCATTATTAAGTTTGACAATATGATCAAAATTCAGGTGTCCAAGCCTTCTGTTCCATAACCAACCTTCATCAAATTTTCTTAAATGACATTTCTCCTTATCTCCCTTCAGAACATAGACATTGTTTTCAGTTCTAACCCCTTTTGCAATCAACTCTCCTATGTTCACTGTTTTTATTTTACAATTCTTGGCAGTGAAAGTGACTTTACATCCTCTGTCACACACCTGACTGACACTAAGAATATTATTCTTTAGTCCCTCAACAAATAACACATCTTGAGATTTGCCTCTTCCATTATTTAAGATTACTAGACCTTTACCTTTGATATTTCCTGGAGCATCATTTCCAAAAGTCACATTTCCTGATTTACTTTCTTTGAGTGATAGGATTTACTTTTTTCACCTATCATATGACTGGAGAATTCGTTGTCAATATACTAGGGGTTCTTTTGTCTTTGAGCTGAAAACACTAATCCACACTTGCTATCTTCTTTCTTCTTCGAAACCTCAACGTTTTCAGCTCTGTGATTTGATTCTGGCTTATAGTTCTTTAAGCAACAGTCTGCAACTTTATGTTTGTAATTATGGCAGATGTAGCATTCTGGTTCACTGAATAAATAATCATAACGATTGTTATGATTAATCTATGTCTTTTTCCCAGTCATCACATGTTTTGCAGTCTGTGGTCGTTTGTTACTTGGATGTCTCATTCTTTGTTGTGGCAGATATTTATTCCTTGGTTGTCTTGATTTCTCATGTCTAAATCTTAAAGAATAATTTACAGCTTTGTGGCCAAAGTTAGAGCAGTAAAAACAATATCAATAGAAAAAATATTTGTACCTGGAAAATGGTTGTCTTCTTTGAGCAGGTCGATTTCTTCCATGCTGATGATTT
>ML815209.1:21435-54275 GCA_009831015.1 Picea engelmannii | reverse complement strand
TGAACCAAGAAAACGCTAAGGCAGATCTAGAAAAGGCAGAACCCCAACAAGAATCAGAGAAAGTATTGATACAAATGAAGGAAACCCTGAATGACCACCGACATGTCAGATTATCAGATATTTTCAAAGAAAAAAAATGCATTGAAGCAAGAGTAGGGGACTTTGACATTGATTGTGTTCTTGATGAAGATACACAAGTGAATATTATGCCAGAAATAACTTTGGAAGCTATAGGGAATCCTGCTATGATCCCTTCATTAGAAGGAATAGGACTATTCAGAGGGAAGCTGGTAAGTTTATGTGGTAAGCTTGCTCAGATATCTATGACTGTCAATGGAACTTCGACAAAGGAAGATTTTGATATTATAAAATGTATTGAAAACAAGACCTCGTTTACCATGTTACTAGGGAAACCTTGGATTGAAAGAGATCAAGCCAGGCAGAAAGAAGAATAAGAAGCCTTGGAACAGAAAAAACAAGAGTTAAAATATTTCATGACCATAAGAATTAATCAATTGATTAAAGAACAGGAAAACAAATCAAAGCTATTTGACCCTAGGGACTTCGATGTCGAAGCTGCAAGACCACTAGAATACCCTCAGAAGGCTAAAGTACTTACTCCAGAGGCAAAAGAGATGTTAACCTTGAAATATTCTCAACAGCACATAGTAACTATATCTAAAGAAGATAAGAATTAGAATGAAAAGAAGAAAACTGAGACGAAGCTCATCGAAAAGAAGGATAGGAAGCTAAGTAGGAAGAAGGCTAAGATTGAAAAATTATAGAAGGTTCCAGAGGGAGCCTCGCAGAAGGAAAATTTGCAGAATTTGAGCTTCGCCGAGATATCAGAACAACGACATAGGTCACTTCATTGTGGCGAAGCAATATATCCGTTGGAGACGATATATCTGTTCGACTGATGTTTCGAACGGTTGGAAAAACATATATGGCTTGCCACCTGACCGTTGGACCATACCATAATGGACAAAACAAGAGTTAATGAAGCCTCATACCCATTGCAGGCAATCTGTTGTTGAGTTTCCTATTTATCCCGCCGTGCCATGCATGAAGAACACTTTTTCCAAATCAAGAATTTGAACTCGCAACCTTGGTTAATATTGTCCAGTGATCATTACATCCTTAATTTACATCATATTTCCATGTCTAGATTACTTCATGAACCCGATATTACTAACCCCAAGCATGTATGTCCAAGGAGCTTAGCGCACTTGAAGAATCTATGAAGGAAGTACTCGTTGATCTCAGGATCGAGAAAGTCATGTCGGAAAGAAGGATGTTTGTAGGTGTGCAAGCATCATCGACAAGAGGAGTCCAAGATTCCCCATCGATAGCTCGTGGAGTAGGAACTTCCAAAATCATGACAGAGACGAGAACAAAGCATAGAGACGATCTCGTGAATGCTAAGTTGATTCCAAGAATCTTACCTGTGTATATACCTCCTTTGAGTGGCGTAGTGAACAAAGATAATGTGCCTAGAGATTTTGACTATGCCTTGGTCACTGCATACCTCCCGAAAGGGATACGCACAGTTCGCACAGATCAGGATAAGATAGAAGCACTGAAGTTTAGTTGCTTCAACCTTGGAGATTGTAAATCCTACAATATGCTCGCCCTGCATAAGTATTTGACCAAGAAGAAAGGCAAGAATTCAAATATTATCCCTTAGCCTTGGAACCATAACCTCATGTAGTCTACCCCGCTTAATGTTATGAAGATCCTGCACTTCAGATGACATCACGAAGTGAACGCATGTGTTAAGTTGTTTTTATCTTGTTACCATGGAGGATATTAATGGTTGAACCAACGTATCATAGTGGATCCGACCCTGATCCATCGAATCACCAGGTTGAGCATGCAAGGCCCTGACCCACGTGATTTTTACCCTGGAAAGACCACAGACCGAGCCTTAGCACAGAATATAAAAGAGACTTATGGCGATGTCGAGAAGTGCATGTGCGGATACAAGTTAGCCTCTATTCAGAATGGCGCAGTACGCCTCGCCTATCAGCTGATCGTAGGAATGTTAGTTCGCAAGAACTGACCGACCCAAGTCACTGGATTCGTAGTAGACCTCGCAGGAAAGTGCATGCAGAGCCTACAGATGAATTGGGCATAGTACTTGGTAAACCAACTAGAGCTTGACTGTAGAGAATGCCATGACCAAGGATATGAGTTCCATTTCAATTGGCTCTTGATCCTGGTTGCTTTCATTACATGGGATATGCCAGAAGGTACGACCTTCCCATACATCGAGCCATTTGAAACATTGGACACGAAGTTCATTACCATGTGGTACTCGAACGATATGAATAAACAATGGCATTCAAATGTTGTGTTTCATTCATATTATAATCAGTTGAAAGTAGTTATCCAGTCTCCACCGCACATCACTCTGAACACCATCTACATGTTTCGTCCCCTGATGAATTTTAGGGCAGACATACACTTTCTCTACATCACAGCGCACACTGATGAGCACAAGAAGAAGTTACATTCCTATTATAGATTAACAAAAGAAGATCTAGAGGAGATCAAAAAGGAATGGTCGGCGGAACTTCTTGTTCCAACTGACCCTGTGGACATATCTGATGTAGACAGTCCAGAAACTGTGCAGGATCTACTAGAATCCTAGCATGCGATAGAATATCAATGAAGTAAAAGACTTAAGTAGTGCCTCGATGAAGACTACTTCCATCATTCCAGAGCAAGAGAGTGATGGTGAAGAGTTAGAAGAAGTTGAACAGAAGCGCAAAGACGAAGCAGAGTTTTTGAAGAAGAGGAAGGGTTCACCTCAGAAACCTTCTTCGCAGAAGAAGTCCAAATCTCCTGTGACTAAGATGCAGACCACACTGACCCCATACAACTTCAATTTCATCGTTGTAGCCCTTAACGATGTTGCGTTGGAGATATTAGAGACACAAGAGGCGAAGCAGGAGTAGATGTATAATCGTATTGAGATTGAACTCCAAGGGGTGCAGCAGGCACTACAGCCTAGCCGCACAATCTCCACTGCACCTATGATAGTAGGAACACTAGAACTAGGGGATGAGCCAACTCAACTCTGTCGGTTTGTTGATATAGTTGAAGATCTCCTTCAATGGGCTCAAGAAGAAACAATGCAAACCACTCAAGATTTAACACAGGTACAGGGAGTTCTTATGGAGCAGTGTAGCACGTCAAAACAAGAAAATATTTCTCTCCAAGCAAAATGGGAAGCAGAGAAAGAAGAGCTACAACAAATCAAGGAATAGTTGCTTGCATAGAAACTCGAGATAAAGGAACTGGTCAATAGAGTACTTCACTCTGTGACTGTCATCGAAGTACAGATAGAACAACGGGTTCCACAACAGGTGGAAGAACTGGAAGGATTAATTCAGAAGCTCCAGTAGTGCATTGCAGATCTAGAGCTTCACACAGTACCTGAGACCCCGCAGGAGATCAGAGACCAAAGATAAATAACTACCTGCAGTGCATTTGACAGACTGGAATCTCTTGCCTTGGAATGCAAGCAACTGAGTATTCGTAGTGCCCAAAAATATGAGAACCTCACTGATAACCCAGAGTTATATAAATTGGAGTCGCAGCTCCAAGAGGTGAAGTATGAAGCTGAAAAGATACAGACACAGTTGAAGGCCTTGTCACCCGTAGAAATAATGAAGAGATCTCATGAAAAGTGCACGGCCCAGTAGCAGATCCATATGATTTAGAGAAAAGTGATGGAAGTGACTCAAAGAATTCAATCGATGCAAGATAAGGTATGTCTAATGTTCACAGAGGTTGAAAGTTGAGGAGCAAAGCTAAAACAGGTTGTGAGTGCAAGAAAACATCGCCTAGAGGGACCTGTCAATGACGCACTCATCCAGGGGCTTGTCAAGCAAGAGGTCGTAGCATAAAAGCAGGTTGAAGCAGCTCGAGCCAAGCTCAAGGCATTGAGGTAGAATTGATTAAACCAGAGTGACTCGGGACGAGTCACAGGTGAGTGTTGGGGGCCTTTTGGCCCTTGACCAAGTTTTGGGAGATACTTGGTCATGTTTGACCATTTTTGGGACTTCGACAGCCTGTCGAAGATGGAGCGCTAGACGAAGTGGAAATTGCATAATCTTGGCCCACTTTTGGGTCCTTTTTGGGTTTTTGGGATAATGTAACGGGAATGGGATGTTGGCCCATGGGCTTTGCCCATGTTTAGGCCTATTTTGTATGTATAAATAGGTAAKCTAGGCGATGTAAGTAAGAGAGTACATCTATGTGATGGTAAATATTTCTATGTGAAAGTGATCTATGTGATTGAGTAGGCTTGGTGCATACTRTTGAACTTGCAGTGTTAATTCCAAGTGTGTGTAAGAGACTAGGTGCTCAGACACTCAGGGAAGGAGGATCTAGCGAAGTGCGCAGATCTCCTTTCCTATGCAGAGTAGGGTTTTGTTGGATTTGTGCTTGTAACCTATTTGACTAAAGACAATAAAGATTAAGAGTTGGTGGTTGTAGCCCCAACATGGGGGTGAACCACGTAAATACTGTGTGTTATGCTTTGTGCTTCGACTTGATGTGTTTATTCCTTATTTTTATAAGTGATTGGACATGTTTAGATAGATATACTTATGCTTTGTTCTTCTTAGAGGTGTGTGAATGTTAGATCTGACATGTATGAAGATGCTTAATGTTGATCTACTGGATTGGATTTGTTTTACTGTTGCTAAGTGATAAAATACCTTAGATCTAAGTGAATGTTGTGATTCTCTGTGTATTTGTGAAGTATAATAAGGGTTGAATATTGACGAATGATCTATGCTAAGTATTTTGTAAGCGATATAATCACAGATCTGTGTCCCAACTAAGGTTGTAAACACTTGAGTCCTGCAACCACTCTTGCCTCTACCTCGGGTGAGACTTCATCTGATTCGCAGATGTTGTCGAAAGGGCCGATAATTAGGGCTTTGTTGGTGCGCTCTTGAGCATTGAACCCTGGGTCTTCCCCTGTGCCAACAAGCTCCATGTCTCCTCTGCCTCCTTCAGCTTCTATGCTTAGTTTTGTTTCTATGCTCTTCTCTTTCTCCTCCTACGCAAGACTGCTCTTTGTTCAGCTTCTCTTCTTCCTTCTATGCTCTTTCCTTTCTATGGATGTTATACGTTGTGCCTCTTATCTCACTTAAGATCATACACTTGGTCTTCTTCTACCCACATCCATAGCATTCGAAAGTGCACCCTCTCTTATCTACTCTGCATCTTTTTGTCACTCCAAGACCTTTGGTTGATCATTTTTTTGGCTCTGAATCTTCTCTTGTGATTGTACTAAGTTTTTTCTTCAACATTGGTCGTTATCCTAAGATTTTTCATCATCAGTGGTCATTATCCTGAGATTCTTTGGCTTCTCTGGCAGTCATAGTCTTCAACACTTTTCCATCTGTCAGTTGTCTCTATGATGAGTCTTCATTCCACTAGAAGTTACCTCGAGACGCTTAATCTCCTCCGGCGATCACCCTGAAGCTCTTTGAATTATCTAGAATATACAATCATTCCATTCTGGCAGTTATAGAGAGAACCTCCACGTGATCATCCCTTTGGTGCCTTTTCCCTTCTTGAGAAAACTTCACAGTGGGCGCTAGATTTTCTGGCTAAGCCCCTTCCTCTCTACGTGACCATTGGCTGTGACCACAGGCCTGACCAAAAGGTGCTTCACAACTCGCGACTTCAGGTATTTGGCTATGCGCCAACAAGATACTCTCGATTCTTGATTTCCAAATCAGTGAATCCTCTAGGCACTAGCTCCTCCCGCTAAGCCCCTTCGACTGTGACATTGGGATATGACCTGACCCCGACTACTAAGCGCTTCACGCGTCTCCGAAGGTTAGCTACCTCCGTTCTCCCAAAATCCAAACCCTCGAACTCTGCTTGCGTCAGCTCGACGGTCTAGATCTCTCCTTCCAGCCAATAGTTGAGATCTAATAATGAACTCAAACTTCGCAAATTCTTGCTTCTCCTATCTCTGATTTCCCGATCTGTGAGTCAGCGAAATGTTGATCTCTCGCCACGTGTCCTCTCTTGATGGATGGTCAAGATTTACCTCGTGATATTGGAATAATTTCTAAGTGTCAAAGGCCTCGAACTTTGATCCTTCTACAAGTCCTGATGACTTTGGGTCTCATCTACATTTCTGAAAACACTATCTCTCCTGAGCTTTGGCAATGAAGTTAACCTTGGCCCTAGTGCACACTTGTTCTCTGCATGCAACTCTGCACTATTCCTCCTGAGCTTCAGGACTTGGAATAAGTCTAACTCTTGTGCACTCTTTGCACTATCTCTTCTGATATTCTCGAACTTGTTTAGTCTCCAAGGGACTCAACCCTTCTGCATATTCCCAAAAGACTTATGGTGCCCGCCTAGCACATTCTGCACTAGACATCCTGAGCTTAGGAACTTGAAACAAGTTCTCCTTGCTGCCAATATGCCATCGTCGTTGTTTTTCTTTCCATTAAGGACAAGCACACTCTTCTTGTAAACATGCCAACAAACCCTACTATTCATTGAGGTTTGACAGATGAAAATACCCTAACCCTAACCCTATATTCTTATCAGGCTATGTTAAATATTAGGCTACTAGGAAGAGAAGGGGGTTCCATTCTTTTATTGTAATTTTTATATAGTTGAGTATAGAATCTAGGATTGGGATAGGAGAGCATAAGAAAGAAGGTAGAATATTTTGTAGCAAACATTTATGCCACAGGGTCAAAGGAAATCCATAGTGAGTGTCCCTTTCTTTGTACTTGTATTTCATAATTTAAGAAAAGAGAGTAGAGCATAGGCCTCACCTTCTAGCTAGGTTTTTCTCCCATATCAAGTTTCCCAGGTAATATATTGTTTTCTCTTGTATCGATGGTGTGTTCATTTACCTTTTCTTTCATTTCTGAATTCCATTTATCTCCATAAAGTTGAGCACTAAACTAGTTATGATAAACATGAGATATCAAGAAATAAATTACTTAATAAAATATTTCAGAATATTGCAAGATATACTGTGATGAACTATTCTAGTGGAATATCCATGACAATTTACAAATCATATTGGTATTAGATACGTTTTCTTTGTGGTTTTTTATGGGAAGTTGCAAGATCCAAGAATCGACTTAAGAAGGATGTCGTAGAAACCTATCCATAGTGGATGATTCCAATCATAACAACATGTGGGATGGATGAGAGGAGGAATCTCTAAGGCTAGAAGAAAAGGTCATTGATATCTCTCCCAACATGACCCTCCTAATGGTGGCTCTAGGAAACAAGTTTATAACTTTTGGGGAGGTTGGTGGCTCTATCTCAGAATCTGGATTAGATGAAAAATTGAGAGATAATGAATATTGAGGAAAGGATTCAAATAAAAATCCTGAGAAAGATCAACCAATTTCAAGTTCCATCAATCCTTCACAACCTCTATTTAAAATGGAAGCAAAATTTGACATAAAACCCTACTATGGTGATATTAATGTTGTTATGTTGAATCATTGGTTGCAACATTTATAATTGTATTTCAATGTCCATAATATATATGAAGAGAAAAATATTACATTTGCTTGAATGAAACTAGAGGGACATTCACTAACCTGGTGGGAAATCCACATGGATAAACTTAGGCTGTAGCTTGATTAACTAGTAACTAAGTGGGAGATGTTTAAAAACCTCATCAAGTCCCATATCTACCCTATTAGGTATGTATAGGACCTGTGGATATGTCCATGTCACTTCAAGTAGAGTCAAGAAGAGATTGTACAAGAGTACACATTGATTAAGATCAAATTTCCATAAGTGAAAATTTTATTGATGAAGTGGAGGTAGATGTAGTACCCATTAATGTGTTTGGTGTATTGTTTGCAAGCCCCTACATGTATATGAGGGATGAAATATTCATGAGGAATGGAAACTACTACTTATTGATCAAGGATGGAAAGTCTCACATCATCAATGCACAAAAGGGAAAATAAAATGTGTCTCTAGTAAGTGATAACCATGACAAAACGTTGATCAGTTCTAGTAGAAAAATTGTATTCCTTTTCTTAAGAGAGAATCATCCAAGGAAAGAATTGGTAAGAGTCAAGGCATCCCTGAAGGGATGTACCAAATACTAGAAGCATCATTTGAAGGATTTTTTTTTGGCACACAAAGGAGTGTTCTAGGAGCCTAAAGGGTTACCACCTAAGAGGTAACTAGAGAATGAGATACACTTGTTTCCTAACTCCCCATTATAAAATATTGGGTTGTATAAATAGTCTATCTTGGAAGCAGACAAAGTGAAGAAATAGTCACAACAACTACTGGAGAAGGGAGTAATTTGACAAGGCACCTCACCTTGTGGGTCACATATCATCATATTACCCAAGAAGGATCATACTTGGTGAATGAGTATTAACTAAATAGATTTGAACAAGAGAAGACTCAAGAATTGGTACCCTCTTCCTACAATCAATGATTTGCTAGATAAGTTGCAAAATGCTAAGTACTTCACCAATTTGGATGTCAAATCATGATACCTCCAAGTACAATTTAAACAAGAAGACACCTAGAATACCACCTCTAAGACAAGGCAAGGTATATATGAATGGTTGGTAATGCCTTTTGGTTTATGTAATGCATCAACTACATTTATGTGTTTTATGAATGGTGTATTGTGTCCCTACGTAGATTCAATTGTAAGAGTTTATTTATATGAAATATTAGTTTATAAATCTACCTAGTAAGAGCATATCTTACATCTCATGTAGGTGTTAGAGACTCTAAAAAAACATCAAATACTGGATAAACTTAATAAATGTGAGTTGTGTCATTAGCCATTGGTGTATTTGGGGTACATGATTGGTGGAGGGGAACTTAAGATACATCATATGAATATGGAGGCCATCCTCAAGTGGTCACTTCCTACTCATGTCTCTGAATTTAGGAGCTTTGTTGGGGAAGAAAAATTCCTACAAAAGTTTATATCATCCTTTTTAGTGGTAGATGCACCACTCCATACACAATAGCCAATGGTATGAGTTTTTAGTAGGGAAAGAATTAGTATAAATATTTCAAAGAGATAAAACATAAGATTAATCAAGCATTGATTCTTACATTTTCTAACTTGCAAAATAATTTCAAAGTGGAGATAGAGGCAAGCAAATATGATGTGGAAGTAGTCTTGATGCAAGGAGGTAAGATGATATGATATCATTCGAAAGTGTTTCACGAGGAAGTCTTGAACTAACTTACATATTATAAGGAACTATATCATGCCCTATTTTAAGGTATTAAGAAGTGTAAGAATTATTTGATGGGAAAGGAATACATTATCCACACTTATAACCAACCACTGTAGTATTTTTAGGCCCAAAGTAAGTTTCAACGAACCAAAAATTACAAGTGGATGGGGATTTTGCAATAGTTTCATCTAATCATAAAATATAAGAAAGGAAACATTAATAAGTTGGAATACATGATTTCAAGGCCACGCATATCCAAGATAATATCATTGGGAACTCTTATGCACATGGAGCCTTTTACCCATTATGCATGCAAAGAGGTATACAAATAAGATGCGGAATTTAAATAGATGTTTGAGTATTTACATGGCCAAATTCGTGTAGAAAAAATGACGGTAAGGCTAATTATTATCCCCGGAATGAGTTTCTCTACAAGCTAGATTGTGTTCCTAATGCTGGAAGATTTAAATTATAAGAAATGATCACACCTACAAGGTTGCAAGACATTTTAGTGTTGGGAAGACAGTTTCCAACTTACCAAATTATGTATATTGTCCCAAAATGAAACAATATGTAGCTCGGTATATTATGCATACTTTGTTGTACAGGAAAACCTAGCAATAGAAAACGCGTTATATATCATCCCTTACTTATACCCATTCAACATTGGGAAATACTTTCCATGGATTTTTTAGGTGGTTTTTCAACAACCAAGAAGGGACATGACTACATATTTGTGGTATGACTATATGCTTGAGTTAGTTGACAGGTTCAACATGATGCACATTCTTATGCCGTGTAAAATGACCATAAAAGGAAAAGAAGTAGAAAGCATGTTGTTTGAATAGGTCTAGGTGCACATTGTGATATCAATGAGCATCATCTCAGATAGGGATACCATATTTCTAAATGCCTTTTAGATTACACTTTGGGAGAAGATGGACACCAAGTTGAAGATATCTATAAATTTCCATCCAGAGATAGATGGGTATATAGTAGTCAACAATACATTGGTTTATATTTTATGTGGTTACAATAAAAAGCATCCAAAGACCTGGGATGAAAATCTAGTCTATATTCAACACTCTTATAACAAAATGGTCCACACTTCTACCGGTAAGTCCCCTTTTGAAACTTGATTTGGGTATTTTCCACCTTCAAACTTGGATGTTGTATGTGAATAGCAAGGATGGGTGAGGAAACATGTCATAGGAAAAGAATTAGAAGTGAATAAATTTGCTGAAAAGATTAGGTAGGTTCATTTTCAAGTATAGGATACATTGAAGAATTCACAATAAAAGTACAAATCCCTACATGATCAACAAAAAACTGAGAAACCATTTGAGGTGGGATATAGAGTTTTGTTGCAACTGAACAAAGAAAAGCTACAGAATCATGGTAATAAGATCAATTTTCGGCATTACAATCCTTTTGAGGTGTTTGATAAGGTGGGAGAAAATTCGTATAGACTCATTTTACCCCCATATATGTACATTTACTTAGTATTGAATGTGGAAACTAAGGAGCGGGTCCTACCTACCTTCGAGGACTTAGAACAAGAATATCAAGAAAAGTTGGTAGAAGATACATTTTTGTTGAATAATTCTAGAACTACTAGATAGGGTTGAAAGGACCACTTCCAAGTAAGGAAAACTCATACTCTAGGGAGAAGGTAGAGGAAACATTTCCTCATCTCATATTGTAAACAGATTTCAAGACCAAAAGCCTCCATAAATGGGGAGGTACTATTTGGAATGGATTATTATATAATTGTTTTAACTATATAGGTACTTTATGGGTGTAAAACATTAGAGGAATTGTCTTGCAAGGCCCATTTTAGTGGCAGGTCATAGTTTGGATATTTGGGGTTTAGAACCTTCCAAAGATAGTTTGAGGCATATAAAAACACTTTGAAGCTACAAAGAAAATAGATGTCATCCCATGGAAACTCTTCTACACATTGATATATTTCCAGAGATTCAAAAATCATCTCAATTGGAGCTCATACGTGGAAGTTGTGCCTCCCACAAGTTGACTTACCTTGTTGGCCACCAAGGTACCAAGTGGATGACACATCAACCCCCATTACTCACACATGTAGGGACATTCATGTGTGGGATTTCAATAATATTATAGAATTTCTAAGAAACTAACATTAATTGAGGGTTGAGGCATGCAAAAAACCTAATACTATTCCTAGCATGCTATCAAGCTATGTTAAATATCAGGCCACTAGGAGGAGAAGGGGATTCCATTGTTTTAGCATTGTACTTATTCCATAGTTTGGTAGAGCATATATGAGTGGGATAGGAGAAAATAACATAGGAGGTATAATATTTTGTAGAATCCATTCAAGCCACATGGTCAAAGGTAACTCCATAGTGAGTGCCCTTTTCTTTGTACTTGAATTTCATAACTGAAGAAAAGAGAGAAAAGCATAGGCCTCACCTTTTAGCTGGATTTTTCACCCATATCAAATTTCCTAGGCCACATATTGTATTCATTATCATGGGTGTTGTGTTAATTTTCTTGTTATTTCATTTTCGAATATCAATTATCTCCATAATTTTGAGAACTAAGGTAGTTATAATAAATTCGAGATATAAGAAAATAAATTGCATAATAAAATATTTTAGAATATTTCAAGGTCTATTGGGATGAACTATTCCATTGGAATATCCATGGAAGTTTACCGATCATCGTCATATATTTTCAATGCATAAAAACTACTCATGGTAATGGTATCACACTTGAAGGCCAAAGATCTTGTAAAAAGTTGTTGCATGTTAATTTGAGTACCTTTTTAAGGCTCTTGATATTGACAAGCTTAAATAATATCGTAAGACGCTTGTTTTTAGTCTTTGAAAATGGTAAAGGCATTGTTTTTATGGAGAAACATCACCAGTATGGTAAGTTAGATATCCCTAGGATATTCTTATTGATCCTAGACGTACATTGGGGCTAGACTTCTAATGGTTTCCATAAATATAAAAAAACAATTCCTTTTTATACCAAGAGGGGATAGAATGGCATACCTTAATTCCAAAGGTTGTCCTCGTATGTCTTTTCTTTTGCGGATCTTGAATTCCAGATCTAGTTCTTGCAACCTTATCCATGCACACAAGAAACAAATAAACACCAATCTACTTCTTCTCCTAGTGTTATAAATCAACAATCTAATTAAGAAATAAGTTGATCTATCCATTGCAAGAGCGGATCTAAACATTCATGAACTTAACATAAATATTTATGGGGAAAATCAATGATCTATTATCTCAAATTACAAATAATACATCAAAAATCATACCTTTAATGTCTATGCATCTTATTTGGCCCCTTTCTCTTTGCTCCTCCTCAACTTCTTAGCCAAACTAGGAAATTTTACTATGGATGTTATGGAATAAAGAAGCTCCTCTATATTTGGACATCATGAATCTGCAAATTATTCTTCCTCCCTATGCTGAAGATCTACCTTCTTTATATAGATCCTTGGAAGAGGCTTGGGAGAGCTTCTAGATCTTCTACATACCAATGGATACTCAAATGGTGTGATTTCCAAGGCTCGTGCCAAGAAGAACCAAATCATCTCTTTCCTTCCTTTTTGAAACTCCACTAATATAGAAGGTTGCAGAGGTCGTAATTGGTTGCACTATAGATGATGAGTGACTCGTCACTTGATGTCCATGTATGACAAGCAACAACCTTAAAACATGACCCAAATCCCCAGCTAGAGTTATGGCTTGGCTTTCATCTTCTGCTATATTCCCTTATGGCCTTGTAGGGTGGAAATTAAGGCTATAACATATGCCCCCTAATGTGTGAGTTCGGGAAAGGAATAGATGGCCGAAACACATTACAATAAAATAGTCTCCATGAGGTAGTATGAGGAGAGAGAAAATAGGTTTGGTGGTCAAAGAGGATCCACAATCAAACTCCAAGGGTAAAAGCATATATAGACCATCCCTTAGGTAGACATACTTAGACTATGAAGAGTAACAAAGTATGGCTACCAAAAAATACATTGCAGATGCATGACATGAAATTCAAGACCATGGCAACAAAAGAATACATGGTGGATACATATCATAAAAAAAAATCATAGACATGATCCAATACAATGTGGATCTATGTCATCAATGCAATCATATCCAAGAGAAAATGCAATGTTGATCTATGACACAACATATACATTAGGAAGACAATGAGCACTGAGGAAAGTGCCCTTGAAGTATTGAAAGTACTCATAGCTAAGTGATATACTCCATCAAAACTTGGGAGGAGTTGTTATAAAGGAATGATGTGGCCCCAATCCTAAGTTATTCATCCCAAACCCTGATGGTACTAATCCACAACATGCAAATAGATGAGTTGATGTTGAGCATGGTAGAAACTATCTGATTATTGGTCATTGATGTAAACCATTAATAGACGCAAGGGAACCCACTGATGTGGAAGATGGAACCTAAGGCACCTAGTACAATCTAGTGAGTGTGAATAGAGGATATGATGTCAAAGACTTTTATAATCAATCGATCAAGATTCAATGATGAAAAAACAACTATTGATCACAAGGAGACCTTCCACTGAGGATTGCAAGCTTCATGGTACTATTTGGTTTCTAGATCCCTCTCCTAGATAATGTGTTGAAGTCAATAGGAAGAGATCCATCGAAGGAGGGCATTAATGTATTGCCCATCATTTGACACGATACATACACCGAGAGATTATGTGAAGAGATAGAATCACCAAGTACAAATGACGCAGAGATGGCTAACTCAGAAAGTCAATAAAAAAACAAATGGATGACTTAGGATTGAAATTCCCTTGAAAATATAGCATGACACAATGGTGACTTGGAAGCAAGACACAAGATCTTGATGAATATAGTGCAATAACATTGGAGACATTGAAGCACTCTCCATGAGGACTAGAAGAGTAACTATTTGGATTAGTATCTCTAACTCATACTACTAGGATGACTCCTAGGAAATCTAAAACTCAACTATATGATGATAACTCAAACAAGTGCCATGTTCAAGGGAAACTTGATTGACGCTACCATTTTTAAAATAGACTAATGATGAAAAAAACCCACTCTTTTTTTTTGGATTTTAGTGTCTCCATTTTTTAACGAGCATGAAAGAGAGATAAAAGTATGCTTGATAGTGTCTTTTTAATTTAGTTTTAACAATCCTGAAAAGGAGTTAAAAGTATACTCGTGATGATGTATTTTTCGTGTTTTTTAATGAGTATGAAAAATAGGTAAAAGTGTACTCGATATGTATCTTTTTGTGTCCTTTAATGAGTATGAAAAAGAGATAAAAGTGTACTTGTCTGGAGAGAATGAGTGGCTTAACAACATGCTCCTATGTTCCAAGTGCATCGAATTGACCTAAGCAAGAGAAATGAAAATGGTACTGCCAAGTGAGATCCATTCTTAGCAGTTGTTCTCTCCATGGGTAGGTGGATGAGAAACGAAGGCCAAATAATTCAAGAGGTGAATGGTCAAAGGCTACTAAAGAAGCAATAAGATAAAAATAGGCAAACAACGGTGCAACGATGAGGTAAATGATGCAAGAAAAAATGCATAACCAATCGTAAAGAACCATAAAAATATTTTGGGAATCCCCACGAGATATGACTAGAATATAGATAAAGAGAGGAATATGAGTCTCAATGTCAAGTCATGGAAGGACTAAAGGAGGGTTCTTGAGCCTATGGTAAATCACAACATGGGCATCGAACGAAAATTTTGATGCTATCTAGAGATCCCATATAGGGTAGGAATTAATGACCAAGTTACGACATGAAAACAAAGTGGCTAATGTTGCAACCCAATGGGATTCAACCTGTGTCATAGTGATGGAAAAATGGACGGTTAATAATGCAAAGTGTGGATGCCAGGAAAAACCTATCCTATATGTCAGTTTTAAGAACACGTAGCTCAATATCAGTGGAAGTCACTAGTTTTGTAAAAATAAGTCCCTGTAATCCTATCAACAAATGTAAACTATATTTTTTGTCAAAACGCGTAGTGAAATCTAAAAGAAGAAAATATTTTGTATTTTTTTGATGTGATATATGAAAAACAAAATCACTAACACCACACACCTATGTACAAGGAACTACACATATTTATTCTTTACACCAAGTAGATCCCATTTCTAGGCACAGGCCAAGGATCTTTTTCATAATCAATGAACGCATGAGCCAATGTTGACTTTATATGGCTCACCATTCTGGGGCCATGCCACATAGTAATGAATTTCAATGACCAAAGATACTCATCATGAGTGATTTTTTGAGCTAAGAAATCTCCTTGTTTGGGTCTATCAAGACATGACGGAGGTACGAAATGTGAATCTTCAAGGGAAGGGGAAGCAGAGAATTTCTCGGCAAGTTTCGAAAAATATAATCGAGGAGAAAAAGGGTCAAGATCAGGAGGTCTATTGGATTCCCCAACAAATGCCCCCATTCTTAGATCAAGACTCATCATTCTAACTCTCATTGGTTCCAAATAAATACATTATGATTAATCCATCACCTCATCCTTGGGATTATCTAGGGAAGCCATGACATCCAGGATGGCCATATCCGAAGGCAACTTGATATTTAGGAAATCATGTGAACTCAAAGAGTCAACAACCCATACGGGCAGAGTAGGTTGATCACACTCCATATGAGGATGGAGATGTTGAATAGTATCAATTGATGTTGATGGGATTTTCATATCAACAATATCAACCCTAGTGGGCGACAGGGAAGATCCATAAGATTCAACATCCTCGGGGTGAGGTACCACCCAAGGATTGATACACCGAAGGGATCCACTAGTAAATGATGAAATCATGTTGATAGGATAAATGTTCACATCCATGGGAGAGATGAAGATCGAGCTAAAAAATGACTCAAAAACTGTGAATCACAGACCATATCATCTCAATCCAAAGTTAAGAGAAAAGGTCAAAAGAGAAATAGACAAAATGCTTACGAAAGGACTAATCTTTCTGGTCAAAGAAGCAGAATGGGTTATCCCTATAGTAATGTAGAGAAAAAATGGTACCGATGACATTTGGGTCTGTTTTGACTATAAACTTTGAATGCTTCATGTGTACATTATCCATTTCCGACACCCTTCATTGATGAGGTATTAGATCAGGTTGTGGGGAAAGAAGCATACTGATTTACAGATGGATTATTGGGGAATCACCAGGTTAGAATTTCAGAGGATGACAGGAAGAAGACCACTTTTATAACTAAGTAGGGGTCATTTTCATATAATGTAATTCCCTTTGGCCTAAAAAATGCCCCTATGGGCTTCTCCAGGATTGTTATTGCAACATTTCATGATTTCATACACAGGTTCCTAAAAGTCTACATGGATGACTGGACAATATACAATCTATTGAAGGATCACATAGGGATAATCTAGTCGATGTTTGATAGATGTTGGGACTTAAAGATAGCTCTAAACCTGAGGAAGTGTATTTTTTGTGTACCGCACGGCAACCTGCTAGGCCACATTTGTTTCCAGGAAGGAGTCCTGGTAGACCCAGTCGTGGTTATCCTGAACATGTCGCCACCTACAAGTGTGAAACAATTATGCAAGACACTTGGGAATATAGGATACTACTGTAGGTTCATCAAAATATATGCCAGTATTACAACACCATTGGATAAATTAATGAATAAGTCTGAAGCATTTTGGTGGACGGTTGAGTGTGACAAGGCGTTTGATACAGTCAAGGAAAATCTCAGTACTGTACCAATCCTTATATACCCTAATTGGGAAATTGAATTCCATGTACATGTGGATACATCAGGTGTTGCACTGGGAGCTATCTTAGTGAAACCAAGCTGGGAAGAGAATATTTATCACCCTATATACTTTTCCAGAAGAAAGCTACACAACAACTGAAAGGGAAGGCTTGGCTATGATTTATGCATTGCAAAACTTTTGACACTATTTACTAGGTTCTCATTTTAAGTTTTTCACTAACCATTATGTGTTGAAATACCTTGTCAATAAGAATGTTCTTGAAGGAAGGATTTGTAGGTGGTTCTTACTCTTTCAGGAGTTTTCCTTTGAGGTAATTTTCAAACCTGGAAGATGTATCATAGGACCGGATCACCTGTCAAGACTAGAATCAGGGGAAAGTGGAGCAGTGGATGACTAGCTCCCTGATGCAGACCAGTTCTGGATCAAAGCCATTCGAGAATATCTCAAAGAGATTGTGTCTTTCCTCAGTAGAGGGACTTTTCTAGATAATTATTCTGCAACCCAGAAAATACACCTAGTAGTCCATGCAACATATTACCAACTTATTACAGGCCGACTCTATAATATGGGACTTGATAGCATTCTCAGACGATGTGTCCTAAACCATGAAAGGAAATATATCCTATGGGAATGCCACAGTGGAGTTGCAGGAGGGAACGTAGGAGGGAAATCTACAGCACATAAGGTTCTCCAGGATGAATTATGGTGTCCAACGTTATTCAAAGATGCTAAATTATATGCTAGGTCTTGCGATGTTTGTGAAGGAGTAGGGAATCCATCACGTAGAGATGAATTGCCTCTTCATCCGGTTAGGGAACTGTAAGCCTTTGAGAAGTGGGTTGTTGAATTTATTCGACCAATTAACCCACTTCCAAGACATTGAAAGGCCAGATATATCATTATTTCAACATACTATCTTACGCGGTGGGTTGAAGTAGAAGTAGTTCAAGATTTTTCAACAGATACAGCTACTAGATTTATATTTGAAAATATTATTGCTTGGTTTGGATGTCCTAGGATCCTAACTAGCGATCAAGGGAGTCATTTCATTAGCAAAACAATCGCAAAATTGATGACATAATTTATTATTCATCACCATAAGAGTAGTCCTTATCATCCACAAGCTAATGGAATAATATAGGCATTCAACGAGATTCTGGAGAGGGTACTAAAAAAGGTGTGTTGCGCAAACAGGGAGGAATGGGATGAGAGAGTTCCAGTTGTTCTATGGGATTATAGGACCACCACAAAGAAGATACACAAGTACACCTCGTTTTAGTTGGTCTACGGGAAGGAATATGTGGTACCTGCGGAATTTATTACCACTAGTCTCTATATATCACATGATACACACATGACAGATGATGCATCAGTTTCACAAAGGATTGCAGAGCTATAGGAACTAGAAGAAGCAAGGTTCCTCATTGATTTCCATCAATCAGTGGAAAAATCTAGGTAGAAGGCTTGGCACGATCAACACATTAAGATGAAGAGGTTTATGCAAGGTGATAAGGTACTCCTTTATGACAATCATTACCAAAAACATCCAGGCAAGCTGCGCATGCATTGGTTAGGGCCATTCCAAGTTGTTGAGATCAGAAAGTCTGGTGCGATCAAGCTAGTGCAATTGGATGGTTTCCTTCAACCAAGGTAAGTGAATGGTGCATGCCTGAAACCCTACATTACCCACACTTAACAAGAAACATGGTTTCTCCAATCAAAGTGATTCGGGATCTTTTCATTGTGACTTATAAAGAATTTCATTAAATGAGCATAAATTAAAGTGCACCATTAAAGAAGGTAAAACTAAAAAATGAAGAGACATAAGCATCAGATATGAACAAAACATCTTGATAACGGAGTTTGTTCGTGGTGGACTATGTCTCTGGGTCCTGATCTCAAATGGGTAGGCTCTTTCATTAACTCAACAAAAGAATTTGGAAAAATACATAAGTATACCTCATTTTGAAATCAAGCTGCAGAAATAATGCTCAGATTAGAAAATAGACAACACCATTGAATTCGTCGCATCGAATTACCCAAAAATTATTGTCTCCACGCCTTGATCTGACTCTGGCACTCCTGGGCCCAAGAATAATTTCATCTCAGTTTTCATGCCCTCTGCAACCTACAACAATTATTGTACCTCACCTTGAAAAATGTGCCCAAAAGGACATACAGTCCGCGCCTCCTCCTTTTTGACCGGGAAGATACACGTTTTAAGTAATAAACTGGGCAATATGAACCAAGTGGTATGCACAGCCTAGTGGTTAGGGGAAGACATATTAAGGCATAGGAAAAGGAGGAGGTTATTAGGTCAAGCCCCGCAGACTCTCCCTTTTGGGTTTGTTTGTTATATGGTTTATAATATATATATCTTCCCCTGCTACATTTAGCATTGAGTCTATAAGGTTATCCAAGTGTTGATATAGTTAGGGTGGTCCGCCATATTTGGCGGACTCACCAACCTTTTTTTGTTTCCAAATCCGTTCACGGGCTATCCTTGGGCATTTCCCGCTTGCCATGTGGAAGCCCTTGATTGGGCCACATGGTGGAATCTCATTGGACCATGCTTCCCCTGCCAAGATAGAATTCCATGTCAGCATGCCACATTAGCATGCCACGTCAATCATACAAACTTGTATAGACTGCCACGTGGCATGATCTGATTGGTCCATGGATCGATCCAAAAATCCAATAACCGGGTGACATGTGGAAGCCTCTGGTGCTGCCACATCATCATGATCAAAATTCAATGTGTCACTTCCCTTCTCTTGCCACATGTGTTGTATGGACAATGACATCATCCATACGGATGTTGACTCATCCCCTGCTAACTGGGCTAGGTTGACCAAACGTTTGACCGTGAATATATTTTAATCTGTAACTCTGTTTGACGAGTCGTTTGCACCATTAGAAATCTTGCGATGCACTCTTCATGATAATTCCATCTTCACTGAGTTTTGGGAACTTTGAATTTTTTCCCTTTCTTTGTCTGCTGGAGCCATTTCGAGCATTCTGAGTTGCCTCTATGAGTTCTAAGTTGTTCTTAACCTTCTCTGGATCCTTTTTGGATCATGACTTCCCACTGAGAGCTTTTGGACCACCAAAATATTTCATCAATCAACAAGTAAGTGAGGGAATATTCCCCTCACTTTGTCCTTCTCGGTCCACTTTTCCTTGCTTGGATGAGTGCCTTTTAAGCCTACTCGAAGATAATCAACATCACCCCTGCATGAATTCCTCATCCTCCTATCCAGGATGATATCTTCCTGTAGCTCATCCAAGTAATCAGGTGAAAAATCATCAACTGAAGGTATTGAGACTTCCTCATCTTGATCCATGATCATGGGAGGCTCAAAAAGTTTCAAGTTCTAAATTTTCACAACTACATAAATCTCCATGTAATGTGGAATATCTAGATGAAAAGTGTTGATACCACTTTTTTCCAAGATAGTGAAGGGTCCATAATGAATGGTCTTGAGTTTCTTGCCTTCACCCTTCAATCTCTCTTTGTTAATGTGAATCCATACCTGGTCACCAACCTGGAACTGATGATCAACCCTGTTTCTTTTCCCTTTCTTTGTCTGTTGGAGCCCTTTCAAGCATTCTGAGTTTCCTCTATTAGTTCTGAGTTGTTCTTAACCTTCTCTGAATCCTTTTTAGATCATGCCTTCCCACTAAGAGATTTTGGACCACCGAAATCTTTCATCAATCAACATGTAAGTGAGGGAAGAGTCCCCTCACTTTGTCCTTATCGATCCACTTTGCCTTGCTTGGATGAGTGCCTTTTAAGCCTACTCGAAGATAATCAACATCACCCCTACGTGAAGTCCTCGTCCTCCTGTCCAGGATGATATATTCCTATAGCTCATCCAAGTACTCAGGTGAAAAATCATCAACTGAAGGTATTGAGACTTCCTCATCTTGATCCATGATCATGGGAGGCTCAAAAAGTTTCAAGTTCTAAATGTTCACAACTGAGTAAATCTGCATGTAAGGTGGAATATCCATAAGAAAATAATTGGTACCACTTTTCTCCAAGATAGTGAAGGGTCCATAATGAATGGTATTGAGTTTCTTTCCTTCACCCTTCAATCTCTCCTTGTTAATGTGAAGCCATACTTGGTCTCCAACCTGGAACTAATGATCAACCTTGTTCTTGTCATATCGAGCTTTATACTGTGCTTGACTTTTCTCCAACTGTTCTCTGACTACCTAGTGTATCTACTGGATCCTATGGATGAACTTGTGGGATATGTCCTCTATTCGTTCTTCATTCACATAGATATCTCTCTCATACATCAAGTCCAAAGGAACCTTTGGTAGGTACCCAAAACATGTCTCAAAAGGTGAAATCTGAGTGGATGAATGTAAATCTTAGTTGTATGCATGATATACATAGTGTATTTGTTCATCCCATAACTTGGCGTGCTTGTTGTAGTAGCCTCGAAGAAAAAGTACCATTTTTTGGTTTACCACCTCTGTTTGTCCGTCGGTCTGTGGATGGAAAGCAGTGCTCCTCTTCAATTTGGTTTCCATCATCCTCCACAATCTAGTCCAAAAGTCCCCAAGGAATCGAGTATCTCTATCCAAGACAATAGATGTAGGTAATCTAAAGTGAACCCAAACATACTGAAACAAGAGATTAACAGTCTTCTCAGCAATTATTTTCATTTTACATGGCATCAAGATACACATCTTGTTGAACCTATCCACTACAACATACAAATAATCATGATCCCATTTGGTCATTGGTAAACTCCCTACAAAATCCATGGATGGGATGGAACATGAAGTGGTGAGTATAGCCCCAATTTTCTATTAGTGGGCTTACAAGTAGAACACATCACACACCCCTTTTACATATTTAGTTACAATTGATTTCATTTGAGGCTAGTGACAAAACCTCTGCAAATGAGCCATAGTTTTTCCTACCCCAAAATTCCCAAACACAAGAGAAGTATGAGCTTGTCGTATTACATGGACTCGTTCACTTGTAGGAATACATAGCTTTCCAAGATGGTAGAGTAGTTTTTCCTGCAGACAATAGTTCTCTACCTTTGCACCAAGGGTTAGATTCGCATATACTTCTTTAAAATATTCATGGATGGAATACTGTTCTACATAGTTATCATAAGATAAATAAGTATTGTTCAAAACAATAGAAGCAACAGTAGGAGGTCTAGAAAGCATATCAACTAACTTGTTACTTGTACCCTTTTGTACTTGATTACCAAAGAAAATTGTTGTAGAAAACCCATCCATCTGTAGTGTCGAGATTGTCACAATTTGTTCTACGCTTGGAGATACTGTAAGGGCTGGTGATCTATATGTATGATTGTTTCCTTCACTAATAAGTAGTGCTTCCATTTATTTACGCTCTAGACTAATGCATACAACTCTGTATCATATGTATGATAGTTAACAATAGCTTGGTTAAAATTTTCAGAGTGGTAATAGATAGGCTTTTGCTCGGGCCATTTTACAATCACATCATAACTAAACTTCATCTAAGAAGCTTCGGACTTCGGTTACACTCTTTTTCTCGGGCCATTTTACAATCACATCAATTTTGGAAGGATGAATTTTCAATTGTCCTCCTCCTACAATATGACCTAAGTACACAAGTGCAGTCTTGCCAAATTCACATTTAGACAATTTTACATGCATCTTTTCCCTTTGCAAAGTATCCAATACTTGGTTTACATGCCTCACATGTTCATCCCAAGTCTCGTTAAAAACAAGAATTTTTTCTAAACATACAATCGCAAAGTCATCTAGGAAAGGCCTGAATACATCATTCATCACATGCATGAAAGTTGTTGGAGCATTACAAAGCCCAAACGGTATAACTAACCACTCAAACAATCCATGTTTGGTTTTAAAGGAAATTTTCCATGCATCATATTCTACGACTCTAATTTGATGATATCCACTGCACAAATCCAACTTAGTGAAATAAACAACATTCTTTAATTGATCAAGTAAATCATCTATACGAGGAAGAGTGTATCGATTTTTCACCATGATTTTATTTAAAGCCCGGTAATCGACACACATTCGCCATGTGTCATCCTTCTTTGGCACCATCACAAGCAGAGAACCACAAGGAGATGAATTGAGCCTCATGACCCCTTGATCCAATAATCCTTGTACCTGCTTCTTGATATCTGTCATCTCCACAACTAACATCATGTACTTGCCCACATTAGGAAAAGGAGAATCCTTCTGAAGATGTATCTCATGTTGGATTTCCCTCTTAGGAGGTAATCCATTTGGTTCCTAAAAAAGATCATCATAGTTAGAAACAATATCAATTAATTCATTTTTATGAGATGGATCACACCCTTGGAAAGAGTCAGATGTCCCAACATCTTTCTCTCTGACGACCATGAGTACATATCTCTTATTAGTGTTTATGAGGCTTTTCATTTTCCATGCACTAATGAGTGTTGTATTTACCCTTATGTTGTGAGCTCTAACAATATATTCCACTCCCCATTTAGTAAGGTGGTATTTGTTCTCATGATGAAAGAATATTGTTTTTCTATCATAAAGATAAGGACCTCCCAACACTATTCCACATATATCAAGTGGTACAACATCCAAATCCACTTCATCAATCAACTTTGAAGCAATAGCAAGTTTGATCCTACATTGTTTGGTGACATTAAGTTTTTCTTTATCACATACCTAACCAAGAGGATAAGGCTTCAGATGTGGTTTCGTTTCAAGACCCATTTTCTTGAAAAGTGCTTTAGATATTAAGTTTACTTGGGAACCCGGATCAAATAGTGTATCTATCTTAGTATGGTTAGATACAAACCTTATATGAAATAACTCATTCATGTTTCGTTCATCAACATGAGATTCGTTATTGGAACTAGAAATAGCATGAAGAGAATATTTACCTTGTACTCCAACCGTTGTGATCTTTCCTTCATCTACTGAATTGGAACCAATATCTTGTTGCACTGTACCAATGGTCTTTGTCTTCCCCTTTCCACCAATCTGTTTCGGTTTCTTTTCTGGATGCAGTTTCCAATAGTGTTCTTCATCGTGACCGCTCTTCTTGCAATGAGTGCAATATGGTTTTCCTCCTTCTCTCATCATTGTATCGGTCTTCTTGTCCTTCCTTTTAAACTTCTTAAAAGTCTTATGTGGGAGATTGGAAGGTTTCTTCGTGGGATCTTCTTGAACATGTTTCCCCCTTTTATTGTAACACCCTGTTTCCCCCATCTTGTAAATATAACTGGACTGGCCAAGAACTATGGAAAACTCATAAATGAGAATATGTGATGTAAATGGACCTTGAGAAGAGGTCAATGAATGTGAATAACATTCATAATTTATTGCAGGATTGCTGATGAGGGGATGTGCAGAAAAAGAGACCATAATGGCGGTGGAGGGCACATGAAAAGGTAGCGTTAACTTCCACCGAGAATTAAATACCGTATTCGGACTCCAATGGCCTGGAGAACCAAAAGCAGCTCGCTGGCCCTAAAATTCAATGCCTCGCAGGCTGGTAGGCGGATGGCTTGATGAGGGATGGGATGGTGAACCACCCATCCGTAGATCCATCAGGCCTGATCGGCGCGAGGGTAATCGTGCCACACGCAACCTCGCGAGAGGATAGGGCGTATGGCAGAGGGATTGAAAGGGAAGACGCGAGGGGAACTCTGGCATTACGCAGAGTGAGTGATAGCAGAGAGGAAGGATTGCAACCTTCGCTCCTGGTCACTGGCAGATAGAGAGACGCAGTCTCAAAGCATCGTGGTCTCAGCTCGGGGGTGGTTAGTGGTAAATCCGTTGGGAGTCGATGAGCCTACGGTTGGGTGGAAACGAGCACCCCTCTCAGCAGTTGCACCCACTTCTGGTGTTATTTCTGATAAGTATTTTATGTATTGCATCTTGAAATTCATACACTGATATATATATATATATATATATATATATATATATATGTATATGTATGTATGTATATATACTCACAACACTGTGAGATTGTGAACGATTTTAGTGTAAAAATGTCTGTGAATGTTTTGATAATAATTAATGGACATATGCTTGTAATAGAGGAAGTCATGCATGATTTACGTCAATAAAAATGAATCTAATCATGCCCAGGTTGAACTAAGTCAGGTATCTAGTCTGTTCTCGAGAATTTGTTTCCCTTATCTGTATCCAAGAATGCCCCGGAATAGACCTCTTCACGGAGATTCCCTCCTTATAAAGGTTTACCAAGAACCTAGAAGAAGGACTTGAATGTGCAGGTCTTGACAACCCTGCACAAAGAGGAATGACCCTCTTAAAATCTCGAAGTAGCAGCGTAAGGATAAGTATTGATCAATGGATGAGATCCTGTTGGGGAGTCTGCGGTCATTCACGACCGTTAAATCGAAGGAATGAATGAGGGCGTAATTTGCCTTAACCCTTTTTCCTCTATCTTTTTGAATAGCGAGGAAATCATAATCGTAGAACACCAGGCTCCATGAGAACTTCTAGACCGTTGGTTTGTCCACGTCCAAAGAGCAGTGGGAAAGGGCGCGGCATCGGGACCGATCTTAACCATCAGATCTTAGCTAGGAAACCCGACAGTCATTATATCTATAGGGAGATAGACGAGGGTTAAGCCCTCGTGAATAGGGGCAAAAAGGATCAGAGCCGTCCATCCGAGGAGGACAGGTGGCAGTGATCCAGGGAACTCATGAATTCGGAGGTTCGTGAGGTAGGAGCCCAAAATTTGGATGCTCTAAGTCACGAGTGGATAAGCCATGAGAGGATCTGAGTCGTCCATCCTAGGAGGACAGGTGGCAGAGATCAAAGGGTCTCGTGAACTCGGAGGTTCGCAAGGTAAGAGCCTAGAATTGGATGCTCTAAGTCGCGAGTGGCGAAGCCACGAGAGGATCTGAGCCATCCATCCGAGGAGGATAGGTGGAAGAGATCCAAGGGTCTCGTGAACTTGGAGGTTCGCAAGGTAAGAGCCCAGAAGTTGGATGCTCTAAGTCGCAAGTGGCGAAGCCATGAGAGGATCTGAGCCGTCCATCTGAGGAGGACAGGTGGCAGAGATCCAAGGGTCTCGCGAACTCGGAGGTTCGCAAGGTAAGAGCCCAAAAGTTGGATGCTCTAAGTCGCGAGTGGCAAAGCCATGAGAGGATCTAAGCCATCCATCCGAGGAGGATAGGTGGCAGAGATCTGAGGGTCTCGCGAACTCGGAGGTTCGCAAGGTAAGAGCCCAAAAGTTTGGATGCTCCAAGTCGCGAGTGGCGAAGCCATGAGAGGATCAGGACCATCCAACCGAGGAGGACAGGTGGCAGAGATCCAGGGATCTCGCTATCTCATAGGTTCGTGAGGTAAGAGCCCAAAGGTTGGGCACTCCACATCGCGAGTAGCGAAGTGCCGAGAGCCAAGCATGAGAGAACACATGGAAAAACTTCAAGGTGGGGCCCGCGTGATTGGCGGGTGGACACGCATCGCCTAGAGAAGGGAGTCAATGCTCCCTTGAGTCCTCGTGTCTCGGGGATTCGTGGGAGAAGGGCATGAAAGCTCAACACTTGGACTTACGAAGTCACAAGTATCGAGGACGCGAGAGGGAAAATTAAATATCGCCTCTCGAGGGTTCGTGAAGGGAAGGTGCCAAGATTCGATGCTACAACTCGCGAAGGGGCGAGTTGCGAGCAGTGCGAAGGGAAGGTCAACCTTCGTTGACTTTTAAGTCTCGGAGGATCGCATAAGGGAGGAGCGAGAGTTCAACCATTGACCTCATTAAGCGGCGACTAGCGAGAGGAGCTAGAGTTTAGCCTAGCCGGCGGTCATGCGTAGAGGACGCTGACAGAAGGAAACTATACCCATTTCATGATCTCGGGTATCAGTGATTTGAGAAGAAAATTCGAGGGTCTTTGACTCACGACTCGTGGGGTCACGAGTTGTGAAAGGCGCCTGGTTTGTTTGACCTGTGGTCCTAATCCATGATCACAGAGAGGTGAACAAGGAAGAACTAGCCTGCACTAGACCCTTGTAGGACTTCGGGGGTTCTGTTCCTTGAGGAAGAACAAAAAAATTATTATTTAGGTAGTGGGTATGTTACAAATTGGTATCAGAGCATGGTTACAACACTCGGCCTGATTGGGCTCATGGACGAGTCGCGCATAAACCTCGTTCAAAACACTCCTATGAGGAGTAATCCCCTGACTTAACTCTCTTGTCCAGGATTAAAACTGGGAAAATGAGGATCCGACTGTGTATGCAAGTGAAAGAAGTTATGAATTTATGCACCATTTATAAAAATGAATTTAAACTCTTGACTAACAGCCAACGTTTGTCTTTTCTGTCAAGCAGATGATCAACCGTGAGAATCTACAAACGCGGAGTATGGTGACTCACCAAGAGGTGGGAGAAGGCTCCCACAACAAAGATGAAGAGTCTAACGAAAGAAGAGAAATAAGAACCCCTCTAGGCCTAGCTGAGACTGTGAGGAGTCTCATGGTCGAATTGCAAAGATGCAAGGCCGATAATGAAAGGATGATGAAAGAACAAGAAAAGCAAACCGAAATTAATGCAGTTATACTGCAAAGCTTATCCGACCTACAGCGACAAATGCAGCATGAACCTGAGATGCAGAATCTTGGTCATGTCAGTGGCCACACTGAGAGAAGCACATCCAGAAAGGTCCACCCCAGAGGTAAAGGACCAGTACCAGACGATTCCACTGAGAAGGAAGCTGGTGATTCAGAAGGATCTTCCAGTAGCAGGACCAATTCCTATTCTCAAAAGAAACAAAAGAAGCAAAAGACTTCCAAGAGTCATAAATTTGAGGAATTCAAAAAGGCCAAACCTCTCTCCTTCGACGGAAAGATAAAGAAGGGAGAGGAAGTTGAAGCTTGGCTACTTGGACTGAAGAAATATTTCAGAGTCCATGATTTTTCAGAGAACTTGAAGGCCCAAGTGGCCACTTTCAATCTGAACGGAAAAGCTTCCATATGGTGGGAAGACCTTAAGAATATGAAAGGGGTCCGTGAGGAGGACCTGTCTTGGAAACAGTTTGAGAAGTACTTCCGGAAGAAGTACTTGTCGGAAAGGTATTTCGACGAGAAGGATAAAGAGTTTTATGAACTCAAACTGGGACAACTTACTATGGAGGAGTATGTCAACAAATTCCTCGACTTATTGAGATATGTACCCTACATCAAAGTAGAGAAGGCGAAGGCACAACGCTTCATCAGTGGGATACCCAAAGAATACCGGAACCGAATCGAATTCGACAAGCCAAAGACCTTAGAAGACACTATTCGAAACGCAACATATTGTCATGAACAATATGGACATCGGGCATAGTCTCGTGGAGACTGGAAACATAAGAGTGTTTCAAGATTCCAGAAAAAGGGGAGCAAATCCTCAGGATTTAAAAACTATAAGAAGAACCCCAGAATGAACCTTCCAACTCGGAGTGTACTCCAGCAGAACTTTCCCTCGGTGGACGGAAATAAAACTTCTGGACCTATACCAGTAAAGACTGATAACCCAAAGAGGAAACCTTTGGAATGTTGGGATTGCAGAGGAGAGCATCTCCGGAGAGACTGTCCACACCGACAACAGAACATTCAGAAAATTTATAACATGCAGGAAGCTACCACGGTCAATGATGTGGCAAGGAGTGTGCCACAGATATATGCAGCCTTGGATAATAACCAAGCTGACAACCAAGCTTCAGTGGTAGAAATAGAAGGTATGATTTTCAACCATCTGGTGTCTGTTTTAATTGACCCTGGTTCAAATTTGAGTTACATATCCCCTAGAGTCGTTGATAAGTGTAAAATACTGCCACAGAAGAAAACTAAACCATGGTTGGTACAGTTAGCCACTGGCACCAAAAGAAAGGTAGTAGAGGTCATACCAACCTACCAGTTAATGTTGGGTGAATTTCCCACCCAAGCAACCCTTAACGTATTACCCCTGGGATCATACGATCTGTTGATTGGTATGGACTGGCTGGCAGCTCACAAAGCCAAATTGGACTGTTACCATAAAACCATAGAATGTGTGAGCAAAGAAGGAAAAAGGATAACCCTCCAAGGGATCCGAAAACCGGTCTCGGTGAGACAAATCTCAGCCCTGCAAATGAGAAAGTATTGCCAAAAGGGATGTCCCCTATATGCAATATAGGTAATGAAAATAATCGAAGGCGCTAAACCAAGCCCCGACGATCACCCTATCCTGAGAGAGTACAGAGATGTATTTCCGGAAGAGGTACCGGGCTTACCTCCGAGAAGAGACATTGACTTCTCGATAGAACTCGCACCAGGAGCAGTGCCGGTGTCTAGAACACCCTACCATATGAGCACGCCTGAGTTAGTTGAACTCAAATTGCAATTGAAAGAAATGATGGATAAGGGTTATATTCGACCCAGCATGTCCCCATGGGGAGTACCAGTCCTGTTTGTGAAAAAGAAGGATGGCACCCTTAGATTGTGCATAGATTACCGACAACTGAATAAAGTAACAGTAAAGAACAAATACCCCTTACCCAAGATCGATGATCTATTCGATCACTTGGGAGGTGCGTCTATTTTCTCAAAGATTGACTTGAGGTCGGGATACCATCAAGTCCGAATTAAGGGTGAGGACATCCATAAAACTGCTTTCCGGACACGATATGGTCACTATGAGTTTGTGGTAGTGCCATTTGGGTTAACCAATTCCCCTGCCACTTTCATGTGCTTAATGAATAATGTGCTCAGTAAATTTTTAGATAAATTTGTACTAGTTTTCATTGATGACATATTAATCTACTCTAAGAATAGATAAGAACATGAAGATCATCTTAGACTTGTGCTGCAAGTGCTAAGAGAGCATCAAATCTATGCTAAATTCAGTAAATGTGACTTCTTCCAAAAGCAAATACACTACTTGGGACACGTTCTGTCCGAGGGAGGGGTAGCAGTAGATCCTGACAAGATCAGGTCTATCATGGAATGGCCTACCCCAAAGGATGTCTCAGACATCAGATCCTTTATGGGATTGGCAGAATACTATAGAAGATTTATAAAATATTTCTCCAAGATTGGTTGTCCAATCACTGCCCTCCAGAAGAAGGGAAAGAAATTTCTGTGGACACAGCAATGTGAAGAAAGATTTCAAATCTTGAAACATCTACTAACCCATACACCTATGTTAAAAATCACTGACCCAGAAGCTGATTTCCTTGTGTGCACAGATGCCTGCAAAGAAGGGCTCGGAGGATTCCTTATGCAGGAAGGAAAGGTGATCTGCTATGAATCCCAAAAATTGAATGAACATGAGGTCAACTATGTGACTCGTGATCTAGAACTAGCTGCCATAATGCATGCCTTGAAAATGTGGAGGCATTACCTCTTGGGAAGAAAATTTGTGCTTATGACAGATCACTGTGGATTACGGTATTTTTTTTATCAACCCAAGCTCAATGCTAGACAAGATAGATGGATGGCCCTCCTTAGCGAATTTGACTTTGAAATCAAACACATTAAAGGGAAGGAGAATAGGGTGGTCGATGCTCTTAGCAGAAGCATGAGAACAATTCACCTGGAAGTGGTGAGTACCTGTGAGACAGATGTCAAGGACAGAATAAAAAAGGAACAAGAAACTGATCCCTTCGTTCGAAATGTGACCCTGTACCTACAGCAAGAACCCATTGGAGTAAAATACGAAGTCTATCAGATGACCGAGGGAGGTCTGCTCACCTACAGAGATAGACTGTACATTCCAAATTGTGACGACTTGAAGAGGTTCATCATGGATGAACTACATAAAAGACCCTACACTGGTCACCCAGGATACCAGAAAATGATTACTGCCACCCGGAAACAATTTTATTGGCCGGGATTGAAGAAGGACATAGCCAAATATTTGGCTCAATGCATAGAATTCCAACAGGTTAAAGCAGAACATCGACACCCAGTAGGACTATTACACCCTTTACCCATCCCAGAATGGAAATGGGAAACCATCTCCATGGATTTTATCACTGGATTACCAACTTCAACCAAACAAAATGACGCCATTATGGTAGTGGTGGATAAACTGAGCAAGTCTTCTCATTTCATCCCCGTCAAATCAACCTCCAAGGCCATAGATATTGCACAGGTATTCATGAAAGAGGTATTCAGACTGGACGGTATGCTGAAAGAGATAATATCTAACAGAGATACAAAATTTACTTCAAATTTTTGGAATTCACTGATGACGGGTTTAGAAACCAAGTTGTTGTTTAGCACCGCCTATCACCCTCAAACCGATGGACAGACAGAAAGAGTAAATCAGATATTGGAAGATATGTTAAGGATGCATGTGATGCATCAACCTAGGAAATGGGAAGACTACGTGCCATTGGTAGAATTCGCCTACAACAACGGCTATCAAGCGTCCTTAAAAATGAACCCATTCGAGGTCCTCTATGGTAGACAATGTAATACCCCAGTCAGCTGGAGCAATCCTGTAAATAGGATTTCTTTTCGACCCGACATGTTGAAAGAAATGGAACAGCAAGTGACTCAGATAAAACAAAATCTGAAGGTCGCTCAGAACCGACAGAAAAGTTATGTTGATCAAAAGAGAACTCCAAGAGAGTTCCAAACAGGAGATCATGTATATCTCAGAATTAAACCCAGAAGGAGTTCCCTAAAAATGGGAGCTTGTGCCAAATTGGCACCCCGGTATTGTGGACCCTTTGAGGTCCTAGACAGAGTGGGACCTGTAGCCTATCAGCTAGCACTTCCTCCCACAGTAAAAGCACATAATGTTTTCCATGTTTCATTATTGAAGAAATATGTACAAGATGCTAATCATATAATTGACTGTTCTGTGATCCAGGTGGAACCGGAGGGAGAATTTCTACCAGAACCCCAATGCATATTTGACAGAAAGGAAACCCGGCTCCGAAACATAACCATTTCACAGGTCAAGGTGCAGTGGAAACATTTTGGCCCAGATGAGGCTACATGGGAGATGGAAGATGCCATGAAACAGGCATATCCGATTTTGTTTACTTTTGTACATGCAATTCATGTTAGTAGATAAGAACATCGAGGACGATGTTCCCTTTTAAGGGGGAGGGAATTGTAACACCCTGTTTCCCCCAGCTTGTAAATATAACTGGACTGGCCAAGAACTATGGAAAACTCATAAATGAGAATGTGTGATGTAAATGGACCTTGAGAAGAGGTCAATGAATGTGAATAACATTCATAATTTATTGCAGGACTGTTGATGACGGGATGTGCAGAAAAAGAGACCACGATGGCGTTGGAGGGCACCTGAAAAGGTAGCGTTAACTTCCACCGAGAATTAAATACCGTATTCGGACTCCACTGGCTCAGAGAACCAAAAGTGGCTCGATGGCCCTGAAATTCAATGCCTCGCTGGCTGGTAGGTGGATGGCTTGATGAGGGATGGGATGGTGAACCACCCATTCGTAGAGTCGTCAAGACTGATCGGCGTGAGGGTAATCGTGCCACACGCAACCTCGCGAGAGAATAGGGCATATGGCAAAGGGATTGAAAGGGAAGATGTGAGGGGAACTCTGGCATTATGCAGAGTGAGTGATAGCAGAGAGGAAGGATTGCAACATTCGCTCCTGCTCACTGGCAGACAGAGAGACGCAGTCTCAGAGCATCGTGGTCTCAGCTCGGGGGTGGTTAGTGGTAAATCCGTTGGGAGTCGTTGAGCCTACAGTTGGGTGGAAACGAGCACCCCTCTCAGTAGTTGCACCCACTTCTGGTGTTATTTCTGATAAGTATTTTATGTATTGCATCTTGAAATTCATACACTGATATATATAT
>ML815208.1:172278-195973 GCA_009831015.1 Picea engelmannii | reverse complement strand
CCATTGATGTCAAAGGGGGAGAGAAATTGGGATCATGATGATAGGGGGAGCATGAGTTTTGCCATCAATGACAAAGGGGGAGATTGTTGGAAGATTGGTTGTTGTCATTGATGTCAACCCTAGTCATGGGTTTTGGACCGCAAAATTGATGAAGGTATTTGGACATGAAATAAAATGCACATGCAGATACAACACCCATGGATGGATAGTATACATCATGTTGTTTCCGGTGGTATGTGGCACGTCATGTGGATCCTCATGGTTGAGGAGAAATGAATTTTTGAAGATGACAACGTGAATTGAAGAAGGAAGTACATGTAGGCCATGAAGATAATTAAAGAAAAGAATTACAAGATGGTTTTATCAACTTTCAAAACATAGGCAAAATAGTCTACCAAAGGTACTACAAGGAGAACAAATGGCCACTCCCCCTTCTTAGGAAACTATTCCTACAAGTTCTAAATCAAGTCACTCTAGTAAACATAAAGTTGAGGAAATCCCGAAGAGCTCGGAGGAGTTAACACAAGAATTAGAAGCATCATTGTCAGGCTAGCTAAGCCCCTTGGCACTAGTGAAAGTCAAATCTTACTTGAAGCAGGGATCAGATATGCCTCCTTTGATGCCAGCTACTCCTACTGGCACCTCAAATACAAAAGAGAAACAACAGTCCATAGAGATTTCTACTACCATTACATCGCTTACCCCTCTGCAATGCATCTTCGGGAATCCTAATTCTGAAATTGTTTTTGTAAGTGATATTATCCCCATCTCTCCCGAAGAGATGCCTCCTTCGGATTTCTTTTTTAGTAATAAATGAAAGTCCACCGTGAAAAGGAATCACACCAGAAAGATGGAGTGATAACTAAGAGGCAGAGAATGGTGTATGACAGGAATGATCGAGATGATCTAGAATTCACAAAAGAAGTTGCAGGTTCATTAGGTGCTTTTGCCACTGCCAATCAATTCTTTGCAGATAATTTGGCCGAACAACTGCGACATAAGTGCTTATTGGTAGAACACTTGCAAATTCAAATAAATGCCATGGAACAAATTATTAGGAACAGGATGATCCAAGACTTTGATAAAATCAGATCTCATGATCGACAACAAATCCAACAACTTCGGGCCAACCTCGAGGAGCTCCATCAGAGTTCACAGACCAACTGAGGATTGGTCACTCATCATGATGAACTGATAGAACAATTACAATCTAGATTGAACCTAACCAAAGGTACCTCGATAGATATCTCAACCTTCCAAACTCAAGCACTGGAAATAAATGAGAAGTTGGAAATTGCTCAACATGAACTTTTTATAAAGGTAGATGCCATCCAAAAGTGCTACCAGGCAGTAGAGCTCTCTCTGAAGGAAATCTATGTCAAGGAAAGAGAATCCCGCTTAGCCCAAGCTAAGTTTCAAGAATCCATCATATTGGTGCATACAAATAATGTCCTTGATTTTCGTCTACTCTCTCCTTCTGAACAATTAAGAGGTGATATGGCCCTAAAGGTCTGGGAAACAAATTTGGCAGAGAGAAAAATATTATCTAGAGAGGTAAAGGACGCTTGCCTAGAAGCGTTGTCATCAGTAGAAAAGAAGCTAATCGATTTTGAGGAAAGTAATATCTTAGAAGCCCTGGGGAAAATTGATATTGAAATGAACCAACAAAATTCCAGAAAGAGCAAGGAAGAAACCCTAACAACCATTCATGAAATGAGCCAAATTGATCTTCTTAAGATAAATAAATGGCTAGTGAATCTGAGCTCACGGTTCCAAGCCACAACTCAAGAAGTGAAAAGGATCCAAGAAAATATGCATCACGTAGAAAGGAAATTATTCACTTTTGAGGTAAATGAAACAACTGAACCCTCAAGGTTCATGATAGAATTATTGGATAGATGCAACCAATGTATTGAACATGGGAAAACAAGCATAACCGGGAGCAAGTAAGAAAATGTGCACAGTGCCCTTTCCATTTCCCCCTCCCTATGTCTCATTCAATCGCATTCTAATCTCCACTTATCCATTTATCCCTAATTCATCATCATACACTTGTTTCATTATCATTCTTTCCAAAAATGGTTACTTTATCTTGTTCCTGTTATCCACTCCTTGATGAGCCATGCAGTGCCATTCATCCGATTATCCTTCCTCCCTGATTTCAATTGTGATTCGTTGCATTGTTGAACATGTCTGGAGGGACAAAAGGAAACAAAACTAAAACGGCCAAGAAAGTATACTGAATTATTAAGGCGGCCTATATGACATCTGTATTTAGCCTAAAGGACTAAGGAAAAGAGGCATTTTTTCCAAGCAGATGAAGACACAGAGGAAAACACCAGTGGAGCTCGTCATTTTTTACGCATTGTTGTCTTATTCATATATATATATTGATTTAATCAAATATTGTAAGAAGTCCAACCGTTTTGAGTTGTGATAGTTTTTGTATAAATACATAGATTCAAGATCTATTCAAGGCTTCTTCTTGCCGGATGTAATAGAAAAACTCTCTTTTTGAGTATTAATACAAGTGCAGACAAAGATTCTAATTTTTCGTTCAGTTTGAGTTATGTGTTTCTTCTGTATTTTCATTTCTCTGAATTTCTTTATGTGATTCCTTGAAAAGTGATTGAATTCAATTTAGTATTACAACTATTGTGATTATACTATATCAACAATTCATTAGGCAAGCATTTTTTCCTCTGTATTTACTGTAAGTAATACAAGACCTTCAAGTTGAGTGAATTACTACATTTCATATCCTATTCAAGAGTGTGCTCTCTACCTTTCTTCTGTTGCTAACAAGGTGAGACTTGTCTGAAATAGATGCCTAGCTTTGTTTAACAGTTTTGTAACTATCATTCACACCATTTGATATTATAATTGTGACTCAGACAACGCAATACAACCTCTGTATTGTCCTATTATTAATTTCATTTAAGGATCATTTCTTATATAACTAAAGGTAGGAAAAACACTCTCTTAAAACATTTTCTTGAAACACTCTTGATGCGTGACATTACTCTTTGAGCCTTAGGTTTAATCTTAGGAACAACATGTATGATGATGTATGCATAGGGCACAACTACAGATTGGACACAATGACATGTTACAGGTTGATGTCATAGAGACAACAAAGTGTTTGAGTTTCAGAAAGGTAAAAACCATAGCTTTCTGAAGGTGTACGAAGGCTGCAGTATAGAAATGCCACATACATACGCGGGCTGCAATATATACAGGTTGCGTATATGTGCGAGCTGCAGCATATACAGGTTGTGTACCTGTTGGAATTTGTTGGTACAGGTTGACTTCTTGTACATGTTGATTACATGATATTGGTACAAGTTGATTAAAGGTTTTTGGCACAGATTGGTATATGTTTACATTGGTATATCTCACAAGGACAGTGTGGCATTGGTTTCATCATTGGACACTTATATTTCAGGGCGGTTGAACGGGTCAAGGAAAAGTGGTTGTAGCCTCCTTCTGTTTGGTGCCGGAGAATCAGGGAGTTGGAGCTTCCTTCAAGTTTGAGTCTGAGAACTAGGTGGTTGTAGCCACCTTCTAGTTGTAACCTGAGAACCCAGGGGGTTGTAGCGTCCTTCTGGTTGGAGCCAAAGAATTATGGAGTTGGAGCTTCCTTCAGGTTGGAGCCTGAGAAAATAGGGGGTTGGAGCCTCCTTCCAGTTGGAGCTGGAAAATTGGAAGTTGGTGCTTCCTTGAGTGTAATTCTTGACATATAAGAAAATTATGATGTGGTTTTTTCTCGCATTGAGTTTCCACATAAATATTGGTGTATTATATACTGTGTGGATGTACTTATTATTGTTCATTATACTTTGATGGATGTTAATGTTTATGATGCAATAATATATTGATGATGAATTGATGAACATTTTGGAATAAGTTAAAAGAATATACATTGTGGTTAAACAGATTAATAAGTGGTATAAATTGCTCATTACCGATTCACCACCACCACACCTCCCCCCTCCCCCTCTCAGTAATCCAACAACAATACAAAAAATCAAGTGCAAATTATGTTAACAACACTTGCAAGAGTACAAGAATAAAAAAACACATCTAATGTACATATCAAATATTTCACTTTAAAAAAATCATCAATTCTTTTCTTTTTCCCCCTTTTCTTTGTTATCTCTTGCCACACCAATTAAAAATATATTGTTTATGTGAATTAGAGGCTTTAGCAACAACTAACTCCTTCGGAGGAAACTCTTGTATCTATGTCTTTCACGTGATCCAGAGAAGAAGGACCAGATTTCCCTATCAACACTTACAATTGTTGATCATCATTTCCATTTTCTAAAAAAACTAATTTTTTTAATTCTCTTTTTGTCCCTTTTTCTTGGGAGGATGAGCATGAGCATGGGGACAAGCAAAACAATTTGACAACAAAATGTTGTGTTTGAGATACACTTTTTTCTAAAAAGACCCTTACTAAGGTTTATCTCATCGTAAGAGAGTATATGTACATAATCCCACCAAAACTTTTTCAATATATAATAATATATATTTTGATGCATGCCCCTAAAACTGATAAATACTTGAAATATAATTAAATTAAAAGTGGAAGACGAACCAAACTAACATTTTAGTAATTGACATAAAGTTAAGATCAAATTTGGAAAAGAAGAATTTATGAAAAGTCTTAATTAACACATAAGTAACATAATTAGATAGCCAAACAATTAAAAAAACCATTTAAACTAGTTTATATCTATTTAAACTCTACGTCTCTCCTAGTCTTGCGTGTGAGTGCTCCTATTCATGCATTCGATGCAATGAATATACAGAAGACAGGAAAAAAACGTTTGGTTAAGTATTCTCACAATGTGGCTATGGAAGATGACATTGATGTCATTACTGTATTGCATGGATATTGCAAGACGGTTCGGCTCGGCTTCCAGGGTAATTGCCATCGTTGGAATGGGAGGAGTGGGGAAGATTCACGTGGCCGAAGCTTGGGAAGATTGTTTCGACCATCTCATTTGGCTCGAGGCAAAGCAGAATGGTTACCTGCCCGAATATGGAATCCATGAGAGTATGCAGTAATACTCCTTTGTAAATTGTAATTAGTGATAATAGCTACCAATATTATTATTCAAAGACGACATATTGAGAGATTAGAACCCACTTTCAAAATAAAGGGAAAATAATTCAATGCTGTAAAGTTTCCTTCAAATGTTTTGGATTGGTACGAGGAAGCTCTCATTTTACAATCAAATTTACCTACTAAGAAAAATGCATTGATCAAAGTGGTAAACCCAAAATAAGGATTCAATATAGAAGCATATTAATAAATGATTCAGTGAAAAAGTTTGAACATTTATATTAATTATTAATTATATTATATTGAGAAAAATTGGAACATAAATTATTCATCAACTTAAAAATAAATCTATTTAAAAAATAATTATAAATTTAAAATAAAAACATTAATATTTATAAAATAAAATAAAAACAATACATTTTACTATAATAAATAAAATATAATACCATAATACCAGAAAGTTCATCATGTATAAATAAGACACCTTATATTGCCATACAAACCTTTCAACTCATACTTGTGTTTCTTGTAAGGTTTTGCCTCTATTATAATAGAGACCCTATTAGTTTTCTTCCAAATTATATGATGCACACTATCAAGTTGACTTTGTTCATTTTCTATGAATATTTACTAATTGGTATATATTGTGTTCAAGCTTCTATCTGGATTTTGTAATCTTTTTTGAATATATTTTATTTTTATTTTTTAATAAGAATACTTATCTTTACATCCAATGGATCTTTTATCCTTATTACTGTATGGGAGACACAATTACAATTACATGTAGTTTCCTTTATCATTTTCAATGCCTCTTTTGAACTTCCTAGCCCTCTTACTATTGATTCCAATCACTCCCTAAATTATCGTTCCATGGAATAACCATTTTGAATTTATGTCATCCAAAATTAAGGTATGGTTATCATTAAAGATATTTCGTATTGTTCTACCTAACTCCCACATCCAACTATCCTTCTATTTCTCTTTGGCATGTAGATGGTGGCAATTCTTATCCAACATAATATGAAACATTGAAATATTCAGGACTTTGTTTTGGTAGTGACTTCCTTAGACTTGGTCATGACCATTGAGAAATATTTTATTGTTCATTGCTCTCAAGATTTCCATGGTGGTTTTTAGCATTTTCATGTTTAATATTTCAAAATGTCTTATTACCAATTTTTACCTCCTCTTTTTGGACAATTATTTCCTCAATAATGGTTTCAAATTTCTACATTTCCTCATTAGCCATAGCAATCCATTATTCATTTTCCCTAGAAGTGTTGGTTTTCTATGGATTCAATGATCAATAAAATCTTTATGATTGACTCCACATTGAATGTTTCTAGTCTCAATATTGTCTAAGAACTAGGGCCCAACTTCTTCTCATCTTTAAATTGTTTATTTTGTTTTATGGCGAGGTCACAAAGCTTCCTTTATTGGTATCCCATTCATTATTATCCTATTGATTTTGTTGGTCATGCTCCCTCTTTTACCAAATATTGAGATTTGATTCTATCTTTTGGGTGTACTATTTTATTATCAAACTTTTTTTCATTTTTGTTACTTTCAACCTTTGTTTTCTTTCTCTACTCATCTTGTCCTTTTTCCTCAAAATTTTCCAATACCTTTTCTTTTTCTTAAAACATGTTTTTATTTATATGCCTAGTCATCATGTTTCCTTTTGGATTCTTGTGATATGTCTTTTTTTACCTATTTTTAAATAATATTTGATTATTAATTTTACTAGTATATATACTAATGTAACTTAAAAATTCATATCAATTAAAAATAATAGTCAAATCCCTCCCACACTCTAGGATAGTATTCCTTAATAAAATATATATTTGCATCTAAACTCTTAATCATAATTACTATTATTAATTTGAATTTTCTATATAAATTTTAAATAAAGATAATATTCATAAAGAGAAGAAAGAAAAAAGACTAATACATATCAAAATCTAATTAAAAAGTGTGATGTTTAACATCATTATAGAAAAAATACAATATGCTCTTGTTATTATCATTATATACTATAAGTATAAGGATTATACATTCATAGTAAAACTCATGAAAAATAACTAATATATATTTTTTAAAATTAATAATATTTACATAAGGGTAATTGTAAATATAAATAATTATAGTAAAAAATAATAGATGATATTAAAAAATATAAATAATTATCAATGATATTTTTTTATTATTTATTTATAATTATCAATATAAATAATGTGATATTAATTAAAAAAAAAATTGTTATGTAAAATAAAAAATAAAAAATAAATATTAAACATATATGTAATTTGAGGAGTTATCTCGATTAATTGTAACAAAAATGTTGTTGAACCACATAAATGAAACATATTTTGGGTTTATATATGTGTGTATTTTGATCCACTTAAGTGTATATAATCACAAGATTATCCTATTACTTCAACTCTTCACCAATAAGTTCAACCCCTTTGGTCATTCCTTTTATATATATATATCCAACACATTTGTCCACTACCTCAATCTCCTTTCTGAAAGCTAGGTAAATGCTATTCATAACATGTACACATAAGTATATATTGAGGAAAATTCAACCTCGTGATTTATTTTTGGCCATTAAGAGAGTATGGAAAGTTAAACCACTTAATTTAACCATTAATATTTTTTGAAAATATTTGTTTCATGAGAAAAAAAAATAAAAAATAAAAAAAATCATATTCCTTAATTATTCATGTCACAAATACAAAAAAGCAAATGCAAATTATGTTAACAACACTTAAAAGAGTACAAGAATAGAAAAAACACATCTAATGTACATATCAAATATTTTCCTACAATTTTTTTTATCAATTCTCTTTTCTCCTTTACCTTTGCTCTTGCCACACCAATTATCTTTTTCCCTTTTCCTTTGTTACATCTTGCAACACCAATTTTTTTATTTTTATTTATAATAATATAATTAATTAAAATTGGTATTTTTAATTATAATAATATAATTAGTTAGAATTGGGATTGAATTCGTCTATGTATATATGTATAGATATGGGTTTCTAGGACCGCCAACTGACTTGTAATGTTTGAAAATTCCAAGCTTCAATGACCTTGATACTTTGAATCATGATTCCTGGCCGTTTCAATCCTGAGGCGGAGAATCCAGATCACCCTGGAGAGTCCAAATTAATCTGCACACTGAGGTCATTTGATATTCTGCAGATCATTTTCACTTCCATTTCTACGTCCGCTGCCATCGTTGAGGTCATTTGATATTTCTGTTACCTCATTTTATTTAATTTGTTGCATATGCCTGAGTTATATATTGGTTATTCATTTGATATTTTCATTTATTCATTTTATTTAATTTGTTGCATATGCCATATATTGGTTATATTATGTTATTGTATGAAATTTATGCTATGCTCGCTATAACTAAAAGTACGTTGAAAAGTTTGGAAAACCTAAGGGTTACCTGCAGGCTGCATAGGATGAAACTAAGCAGAGAGACTCAGTATGCTTAGTTACTCTTTGCATTTACCTTATGCTTTGCCTAGTTGTATATTATATGTTGAACATATTATTTCTTCATTGTGGTGAGATATTTTATTGTGTAGATATTGTTATTATATATATATATATATATATATATATATATATATATATATATATATATTAGTTAATTATGAAGTTTAAAATTTTTACTATTGAATTTTAAATTGTTAATTTATTATATATAAAATTATTAAAGGCTTAGTTTAATTTTTCTTTGTTTTTTAATTTTTGGTAACTACAAGTGGAATTAGGTAATTCAAATAATATTGTATTGTTTAAATCTAGTTTTTGAATGTATAAATAGATTCAGTATGTATAAATAGATTCAACACCTTTAAAAACCCTAAAACACTTAAAATATATAATTTCAATTACTGAAATTTACAATTTTCAAATTTCTAACTAAATTTTTGTCTAAATTAATCTGAAAAAATACACAAGAAAAAAGTAAAAATAAAACATTTAAACTAAACTATAATTAAATATAAATAAATAAATTTTAATTAAATATTTATTAAACCTGAGTTTATAAAGATTTACCTTCTCTTTAAATTTAGTCAAACCATCACACTAGATATTGAGTGACTAAAACCCACTTTCAAAATAAGGAGGAAATAACTCAGATAGTGTAAAGTTTCCTTCAAAGGTTTTGGTATTGATACAGTAAGCTCTCATCCTACACTAAAATTTACCCAATAAGAAAATGCAAGGAGCAAAGTGGTAAACCCAAAATAAACATTCAATATAGTAGCATACTCATAAATGATTTAGTAGATATAAAAGTGTTTGTATCTAAAATCTTTTAATAGTTTGTATATTATATATATATGAATTATTAATCATATTACATTGACAGACAATGCAATGTAATACAATATCAAGATTGTAATTTATCTATGTCATAAATAGATTATATATAATTTACATAAAAATTTGTGAATATATTTAGAATTAATATATAGATAGTAATAATATTTAGATTGTACATATAGATTTAGTTTGGAATACAAACTATTCATCAATTTAAAAATAATTATAAATTTGAAATAAAAAAAAATTGATATTTATAAAATAAAGAAAAATCAATATATCTTATTATAATATATAAATAAATATAATATAATATAATAATTAAACTTGATATAATATAATTTTAATTGGACTTTTAAATTAAAAAGAAGGACTAAGAAAAAGGAAAAAAGTGGATTTTCTGATATTGTTTTTTCCTTACTAATTATGATTATGGTTCTTATCTAATGGTTTTTATAGACACTTATTTTATCAGGTTGAAATTGGAATGTATTCAACCATAGCTTTAAATGGTTTTGATAATTTATTTGAATGTAGTTTCTATGTTATTATATATTTAACTAATGCTTACATAATTATAAGTCTATTTTTTTTAAATAATAATAATAATATATTTTAACCAAATATAAATATAAATATATGATTTTTTGGTTTTATTAAGTTGAACAAAATTACAAAAATAGTACATTTGAAAAAATATGATTCATTTTAATACTTGATAAATCTAAAATTAACATAAATAAAGTTGTGTCAAATATTTCTAGATAAACACAGTGTGTACTGTGCTTCATTTTTGAAACCTTCAACATTTCAAGTGGATACTCCACTCATCATGATGGACAACTAAAAACTTAAATGTGAAACCAAACACACAATATTTATCTAGAAATATTTGCCACATTATATCTAACTATAAAAACATACATTCTTAGATAAATAAAAGTGTTACATCAATAGTGTCACTCCTCTCATCATAGCTTTTAATATTTGATAAATCCAAAATTAACATAAATAAAGTTATTACATCAATGGTGTCACTCATCTCATCATGATCAATGATTATGATTTTTCTTTGGTGAAACAAGGAAAGTGGAGAGACATAAATGATTGTCTATTTTGGGAGATTCATGAATTAACTAACTGATTCGTTACATAACACAAATTCATAATAAGATAATTCAAATTCATTTTGTACATGAATTACATTTATATCCATAACCAAAAAAATAAACTTTGCAGAAATAATAGCACCATATGGTATATTCCATGTTACAAATGACTCACATATGAAAAATATTAGTGATCAAAGGGAGAGGGTCTGCTAGAATATAAGTTAGAAATTAGTAGCAAATTTCATAAAAGAAACATATTCGACCAACGAATATATTTGGAAAAACTCTCAGCGTAGGATGAAAACCATCAATGGGTACTAATAGGAAGGCAACGATGCAAGCTAAATAGAAAACCAATTTTTTTTTACGTGTTATTCTCATTAATAGTCATATCAATATGGTTGTGAAAAGGCATCACCATATGCCAAAGAGTACATGAGAATATATGGGTATGATATATATGTGAGCTAATTATATAGAAGCATTTTGGAAAGCTTCCAAAGTGTGTATAGGTGAGAGGAGTCCCATTAAGTATATAGAATCATTTTGGAAAGCTTCCAAAGTGTGTACATGTGAGAGGAGTTCCATGAGGGATTTAAGTGTGTATAGGTGAGAGGAATTCCATGAGGGATTCATGATGTAAGGAAAGAATCTTTGATTCATGATATAAGGTAAGAATACCTGGGAGGTCTGGGAGGTCTTGTAGTGGGGAAATGATGGTTTATAGAGAGATGAAAGGGGATAGTAAACACTATAGAGCTAAGTAATACCATGAAAGTGTTAATGTAGAACCTAGGCCTCCTAGTTTATGAAGGTGGCCATAGAGAGGACAAACACCAGAAGGAATATGGTGTTGTGTTAATAATGTAGATGCTCATTGTTTGTTATATGTATATGTCATTCCTACATAAATGTGAATCCCTAGACCATAAGGGATATTGTGGGGAAGAATAAGGTGAATACAAGTGATCATGCACCTCCTAGTACTGGAAGGAGAAGCTGATGTGTGCCATGTGTGTAAGAGAGAATCCAAGAGGTATTAGGATGATGTGTTAGTGGTGTGATAGATTATTCTGTTGAAATTTAGAAGTGTTGTAGGTATCCTTGGAGTGCTCATGATTCATATTAAAGTGTTGATTATAACCTAGAGGTGATAAGATAAGTTTTCAAGGACTTCCATCAAACTATATATGGGACCACTTAGTGGATCTAGATGGAGGAAACATGTCAGAGGAATAAAATAATTGTGGCTCTATAGGAAAACTACAGAGAAATGAATGGGGTACAATGTATCTCATGAATGGACCTATCTGTTAGTGGGGTAGTATTATACCTGTGAATTATGTTGGAGACATAAGAGAAGGTCATATGCAATGCCATATGTGAATGAGAAGAAAAATGGGGGATAGATGTTGAGGCTACCATATCATAATCTAAACTTGATCCTCTATGAAAGGGAGTAGATGGATTATGTGTAGGTGTTAGGTTATAAAGACAAAACTATAATGATTGTTTACCAAGCAAAGGTGGATATGTTTCTATAAGAAGAGAAGTGTAAATCTTGAAGAAATAAATAACAAAAATAGTACACCTATGACCTTCTAAATCAAGTACTTGAATATAATTTTTTTTTGAAGCAATTGGTGTCTAAATATTTGTCACTATTGCGTGTGTCCTCTATGAATTGCCTTGAAATTGAGGAATATAGTGGTGCTTGATAGAAGTGGGTAGTTTTACCTTGGATTTCATAGATGCGGGTCTCAATAGAAATAGAGGCCTCTGTGTAAAAGGAATTGGGAGGGAACATGAAATGGAGACTGATTGAGGTTTGCAGTGAATCTTAGGGGATTGTATGGTTTTTCAGGGTATAATGAACAACTAGGAATGGGTCTAGGGTAATGATGATATAGGATCTTGTTGGGTGTGGAGAGAAGTCCAAATAGAGAAAGAGACACATTTATGTAGAGTAACCTATTGAGATGTAGTGGGGTAATGTAGAGGAATGACAACAAAGGTATGTTGGAATGTTTTTTCATCTTTAAAGGGATGGTAAGTATTGCTTTCAGAATTGTACAGATAATTGTGTTGTTGTTGATAGTAATTCCGATGAGAAAGTAATGGAATTCAATGTGAGATACATTAATATATGTTGCCTTGGAAGTGTCCTATGGATAAAGTTACCACATGGGGGATGTTAATCAGAAGATGAATATCATATTTTTGGACCTAGCCTAGCCAATAAGGTGAGGGGTGTGGGGTAGTAAGAAGTTATATGTGATGATGAAGGTATGAGAGATGAGGTCCTTTCAACTTCCATTATCAAGGAACATAATGAATAATTGGACATTTATTTAGAAATTGTGAGTAAAAGGAAGTGTTATATCTAAGGGAGAATTAGAATTTCTCATCATTAGAAAGGAGGGGTTAGCAATACATGGGTTGGAAGGAGAAATAATTTCACTAGGAGGAGAAGGTTTAGAATAGGAAGGTATATTGTCACAATGTCATTGGTTAACTCATAAGAATACAAGGTTTGTATGTGGCATGCCACTATAAGAATTGGATGAACTAGTAGCATCATGTGTTTGGGTATTGTGATAGTGGCACCATCATGGAGGATGGGAAAAATTAGGGTGAGGGTTGAAGCTAGTTGAATCATGTTCTAGATATGGATGAGGGTTTGGGGAAGGGAGTGTGTTAGCGATAGACCTTAAGTTAGGGTTATGAAAGGGTGTAAATCTAGGTCTCTTGTGTAATTTACATTCAACAATTATGGAACAGAGAAAGTCTTGGTCTAGAGTGGTGCTCCCAAACAGAGTTACTTTTTTACAAAAAATAGTAAGAAAACCATAATTTAATTCAAGTACAAGAACCTATTCTATATCTATAATCTATAGTTGGAGGTGAATCTTGGTGAATACTTCAATAAACTATTGATAGTTTTCCCTGGATCTTGATGCAAATGCAAGAACCTTCACATTAGATTAGATACATAACCTAGAGGATAAAAAATCCTTCTTGGGGCCTAACACAATGCCTCCAATGCACATATGTAGGTAGGAGTGTTTTTGGTAGCTTGTTCTAAATTTATCTCCACATATGCCTCAACAAAGTTTTGGTGAGATTGTCACCAATCTTGTGAAAATCCTTCTAAATTGTTACTTATAAGGAGGAATTGTTTTTCAATCATAGTTGGGTAAGTCTAGAAGTAGGTGTTGGGGCTATGTATCCAATAATAAAAAACATCTCTATGCATTTGGCCACCATAATTAGGTGATGAGATTTTGGTGTCTAGCTTGAAGGTGGAGGTGGAAGCCCTAGGTTTCAATATGAAGGATTTAGTTAGAGTATTGGCCAATTCTTGGATTATAATTTACAAAAATGGTTCTACATCCTCAAAGGACTAAGTGTTTTGAGGAGCAATTGGGAGAGAGAAAAATGTTGTGTTAGATATGTAGGTGAATCCACATGTTATGGATATAGTTAGGGTTGTTGGAAAGAAGCGCTTGTGGAGAGTTGGGGAGGGTGAAGAGAATGGCTTGGGGTTGGGGGGTGGCCTTAAAAAAATAAATCAAGAATTAGCATATCTGAGTATATGTTGATCCTCAAGAAGAATTTTGATTCACACCATTTTTTCCAGTGGAGCGAATGGCCAAGAGAACCACTTGAAGAATGTAGAAGGGGTGGAGGATAGAGTATTTTTTAATGATTAAAATATTATACCTATGTATAGTATTCTAGGTGACTATTTATGTTTGAAAAAATCCTATTGATAGATATGTATGAGAATATTTGATAAAAATCATATAATTTACTATTAAAACCTGTGAATTTTGGCTAATATTATGAAATTAATTACATTTTATATAAAACAAAATAGGTGAATTTTAAATGGAAAATGATTCAAAATGGATTTGAAACAATATTGGTTGTAAGACTCAATACCTGCAAGATTTATTTCAGTAATTAAAGAAGGAATAAGCTAATTAGGCTAAGGAATTAAATGAAAAGAAAGAAAACTATAGATGATAATAGGCTAAGGAATGGGAAACAAATGAGGTCATCCTATTGGCCTTCCCATTACCTCATCTCTCCCTATTCACTTACATAATTTCATTCCCTTGGGGTATTTTTTAGCCAAGGGGAGGAATAACTAAGAGAAATAACAACATTATAACCTTAGATTTTCTGAAATGAAGATTGAGCAAGCATTGAATGTTGGTTTTCCGCTTTGGGTTTCTAGGGTAAAATTGTGAAGTTCATTATGTCTTGAATTTATCTGATATTTCTATTTGATTGTGGTGTTTAGTTTTGTGTGAGAGAGTATTATTGTTTATCTATGGTTAATCATTGTTATAAATTTCTTTCATGGTTTTTAATTAAGAATCCCACAACTATAACACTATTAGTTTCACTTTGAAATAAACTCCCCATTAAAAATATGTGAATTCCAATAGCTATGACCTAATATTCATCCATTTCATGCTAAATGTGAGATAGAAAACTCATATAAGGTGGCTATTTCACGTATGTCATTGTTGAGCTTATAAATTGGGTCGATTTTCCTTACCTCGGTCATTTTTTCCTCCCTCCCTTGAACCATATGTGCTCCCTATGGACCAATTAATCATTGTTGGGTTGAATTTCAATATCACCTGGATGATTTCATCTCTCTGAGTCATTTTATCCTGAGCTATGTATTATTATTGACCCATTGGTTATACATGGTCGTATAGGTTGTAATTTGTTATAATAAGTCATTTAGTTGCCAGGATTTGGATGTTGGATCATTTAATAAGTCTTATCCAATAGAATGTCAATCCTCATGACCAATGTTTTAATTATCATATGAAATAATTATGAAACTTAACACAAAGGGAATGGAGCAATTTGTATCATTTATTATGTATTCATGCTTAAATTTTTTCTATTCAGTTTGAAAATCAACTTCCTCTCTTAAGGAGGTTACATTATATTTGTCAAAACCAAACAACTTCTATAGATTTGAGGAGTGTAACACATTTTTTTTTATGTGTATGAATATACCAATGAGTAAAGTTTTCTAGATTGGAAAAATATTGTGGGACATGGGTTAGGTGAATGGGATAGTTATGGGGAAGAATTTTCCCCTAAAGGGAATCCCATAGAACTTATAGGATGAGTGGTTCTTGAAGTTTTTTGAGAGTGGGAATTTAAAGCATGTTACTATAAAACACAACATCCCACACTATCATTAGAGAAGGAAAAAAATCTCTCATTTGCACAAGTCAATAAAACTACTTATAATTCAGATTGGATTCATATTTGGTGCTACTACATGGCATAGGGTAAATGAAATACAAATTATAGGACTTGATAATGAAGTCTTACATTTTATAATTCACTCAAGTGGAAGTTACAGGGTTGGTTGGCCTGGAAATATTTTATGAAATAAACCCATGTATCCCATCTAAAGGTTTCCAAACAAAATGAAGTTTGTTGCAATATACAACTACTATAACATTTCCTTGTTGAAAGAAAAAATAGAAAGTCCCATGTGAGGTTTAGAGAAGAAATAGGCCTTAAAGAAAATAATACGAAGAAAAAAACCCTAAGAAAGGTTGCAAGAATTTTAGTGTACAGTGAATAGTGGTATCGAACATACATGTAAATGGTGAAAAACTTGGTTGATGTTCCATAAGGAGATATGCATTGATTCAAGAATTTCACCGATCCATGTGGATATTGGTGGCCACCCGCCTATTCCAATTGACTAAAAACAGTTTGTTGGGAGTTTACTATTTGTAGCAGTCTTTTGGGTTCTAAACTTGCAGGGCCATTTTGAGGGCCTAAACGACATGTTTTCATGATCAGGAACCTCAATGGTAGGAAAATGATCTGATTGAAACCCCTAAATGAATATTATTGTCAATATATTTTCAATGAGTTATCGTGCACCCCAAACGGAGATCGTATGCCAAAGTTATGTCCCTAAGAAGTTGATACACCAGACTACCGAAAACGGGGTGCACAAAACTGCTGATTTTTCATCTTCAGAGGTTAGGGTTTGGATTTTCTTTATGTTAAAAATGCCTTTGGAGCCTCATTGTAAAATCATCTTCTTGTGAATGAGAATAGCCATCACATATCTTTTCAGAGATAAGATTTCACCATTCTAGTGAGTCTTTCACTCTTTATTTCTACAGTTTTGTACATTTCACTCATTAATAGAAATTGTGTATTACTGTATCTCTTTGTTTATGGCTATATCTCTGATTTCACTATGTATTTCTACAGTTTTGTACATTTCACTCATTAATAGAAATTGTGTATTATTGTATCTCTATGTTTATGGCTATATCTCTAATATATCTCTGTTATATTATTGGGTATCTCATATATCTATGTATATTTCTTTATTATATATCCACTCTCATTTTGTGCCGAAAATAATCTAGATCAGTGGTATCAGAGAAGGTTGTTCTTGATTGTTTTTTAGTGCATATCCCCGGCGAGGTCTGAGTATAGAAATTAGGGTCTCAAGATTGTCTCTCTTGAGGACAATCTCTCTAGCACGCCCAAAAAACCCTCCATGGCGGAAGAAAATAAAGACAACAGAGAAGAATATTCTATTAACACTAGTAGAAAAAGATAAATTTATGACTAAAAATTGCATATAATTGACTAAGTTTAGTCACGTGGCTACTAGTAGTATATTGACGGACACATATAACGCGACCAAATATATGACTAAAACATTTTAGTCATTTATTGGTTGTTTTGGTAGTAACTTTAGTCATTGTTTTAGTCATTAATTATTGTTCACTGTGTAAGGATATTTAGACACTTAGGAGTTAGTTAAGATCTACTTGGTCTAATGTGTCGTTAGGTAAAAGTGTGTTTCTTAGTGTGTTTCTTTAGTATGCATTTGTAGTTAGGAAATCTGACGGTCACGATATGTTCCCGACATAGAGTGATCTGACAGTTCATACTCTCCTCGATCTTAAAGACCATTGATATGTGGCTTAACACCTGATTGTTCCATGATCTCTATTTAAAGAGCATGGAGGGTAATTTTTCGATGATCGATTATGAGAAACTCTCTTGTAAAATCTCTCTGTAATATTTTTCTTTTGCATTAATAAACTGCTCCAAGTGGCCGCGTTGGCTGGGGCCGTGGATGTTTCCCCGTAGGGGTTTTACCATGTGAAAACATTGGTGTGTTGATCTTTGTTCTGGTTATGTGAGTGTTTATTGAGCGTGTTCTTCCTCTGTTGGAATACCTGTGTTGTGGAACATGGTATCAGAGCCTGTTTGAAGACCCGCTCTTGTTGTAGATCGAGATCATGAAGTCGAGTTGCCTCATCTCCATTTTCTGTCATTTTCATACATTTATGGGCTGAGAGGACTATTCCATTGCGTTCGGAGCACTCATTTCATTCACGAACACTTTTTGTTTCACTCAAAAAGGTTTTTGTTTGCCCAATATACGGCCATTACAATTAGATCCAGAGGTATAAAGTTTGAATACACATTTTTTAATTTTTTTTGCAGAGAAGTATTTTGGTTTTATTTCGGTTTTGAATTTTTTTTATTTCCGGGTTGCTACTCATTTAGATCTGCGTATGCTCTTTTCCCCACACCCTGTGCGATCTCGGCAAATAAAAAACAGATAGGAAAAGGTGCATCTTCCTGGTAAGCTGATCAATATCTAATCCTTGTTGTCACCGAGAAGAAAAAAAAAATCTTGTGTGAAAATATTTTTTTTTAGCATGCTCTCCAAGGCCGTCTTCAACAACAAAAACAACAACAACAACAAAAATCCTCCTTCTGAACATTACAATATGTTTTGCTAGACCATTTGGTTAAAACTTGCCTTATTAAGTAAGAGGTCTTGAGTTCAAATCTCTCTTTTGTTACTTTTAAAAAAAAAAGTTCATGCTAAAATTGTAGAGTGTATTTCACTTCAAGTATAAAAGTGGATCACTATAAGTAGCTTTAATATTTTATTTTAGAGTTATTTATTTTGCATGCAACTTTTCTGTTATAAAGTAACTTCATTGTAAAAGTGATCCCCACTTCTCTTTATAAAAGTAGGTCACTTCATAAAAAAAATTACACTATCACGTGGTCAGTTGGTTACCATTTATGTCTTTATTTTTAAAAGGGCATAACTCTCATATCAGAAGTCTGTTTTCAGTGCCGTTTTTTTTAAAACCACATAAATTTTCAAGATATTTCCATCCAGATCATCAGTGCTAGTTTTTAAATCCACATTATCTGCATATTTAATATGGCTTCTACAAGTAATGTCTTGCTTACCAACAACAACTACTTCAAATGGAAATCTCATATGGAAGATTTATTAAGTAAAGACATGTACCAGATTACCTTGTGAAAGGAAAAATAACCCACTAATGATGATAAGAAATTCAAATGGGATAATAGGAGTGACTAAGCATGAGGACTAATCAGAATGTCCATCTCTCCTAATTTAAGGTACCACCTTCAAGAAATTGATGACCCCGAAGAAGCTTGGGACAAGATTGAATCTGTGTTTGGTAAAATCAATATTATTCGAGCACAACAGTTAAAAAAACAAATACTGACCTTGAGTCCAAGTGATTTTTCTTGCCTTGGAGACTATCTATCTAAGTTTAAAACACTCAGAATTTTATGTGAAGAATGTAAGATAAAAATGGAGGAAAAGTGTTGCATCTATCATATTCTTTCTAAGCTAGGTAGTGAATATTTTGTGTTTGTATCTACCTTTTATTCCATGAGAGAGGCTCTAGGGAAAGCTTATGAAAAACTCAGTCGTGAGTCCTTTTATGTTTCTTTGATTAGAGAGGAAGATAATCTTATACAACTTGGAGTGATCAACATTGCAGGTACCTCTAACAAAGCCTTAGTTGCCCAGCAGAAAGATAATCCCAAGTATCCCAAGAAGCAAAATCCTCGCTACAACAACAAGAAATATAAGGGTCCCAAACCTGCTCAAACATCTTCAACTCCTAATGGTGACAAAGGAGAAAAATATAAAAATAAGAAGACTGAAAGACATTGCAACTTTTGTGATAAAGATGGTCATGATGAGTCCAAATGTTTCAAGAAAATGGCAGCTTTAGAAGCAGCGATGAAGAAGCACAACATTAATATTGATTCTATGTATTCTTCTTCTTCTCATCGACATGAAATTTCCTCTTATGGTTTCTCCTTCAACACAAATTCTACTTCTTCTTCTGATGAGTGGTTTATTGATTCAGGAACATCTTATCATATGGCTAAGGATAAAGCCATATTTTTTGCTCTAAATGAATGTAACACCAATAAAATATTTGTTGGTGATGATAGATCTCTTAGTGTTGTAGGATCTGGAACAATTCAAGTAGCTAATGGTCATTTCAATGATGTATTATGTGTTCCAAGTCTTTCTTGTAACCTTCTATCAGTATATCAAATCACTCATTCAGATGAAGGTAAAACTGTATAGTTTTCACCTCACCAAGTTGTAATCAAGGATCTAAAAAATCCTAAGCATGTTCTTGCAACTAGAATTGTTGATGATATTACCAGGTTGTACGAGTTTGACAAATTTGGGTCATCAAATTTTTCATCAGTTTTTTTTGCTCATAGAGATGACTTGAGAAAACTTTGGCATGAGTGGTTTGGTCATCTAAACTATCTCTCATTGCAACAACTATGTAATCAATAGATGGTGACTGGTCTTCCTCTTGTTTCATGCAGAGATGGTGTTTGTTCCGATTGTGTTCTTGACAAACATCATCGAGACAGTTTTGACAAATGTGCCTCTTGGCATGCCTCGAGTCCTTTGCATCTTGTTCACAGTGATTTGTGTGGTCCACTTTCTTCTCCTTCTTTTTCTGGGTGCAAGTATTTCTTAACTTTAATTGATTAATTTTCCATATGTACTTGGGTTTACTTCTTAAAACTTAAGAGCAAAGTTTTTGACAAGTTTTTGGCCTACAAGGCCCTTGTAGAAAAGAAATCTGGATATCAAATTCAAAGGTTAAGAATAGATAATGGAGGGGAATATGTGAACAATAATTTTACAAGTTACTGCACTACATAGAGAATCCAAATGCAACACACTGTTCCATATACAACACAACAAAATGGTGTTGCTGAGAGAAAGAACTGCACATTAAAATAAATGGCTAATTGTATGATCCAATCTAAGGGATTGAGTCTAAAGTATTGGGCAGAATCCATCAACTGTGAAAATTACATAGTAAATCACACTCCCACAAAGGCTCTTAAAAATATAACATCGAAAGAAGCTTAGACTAAAATTAAACCATATGTAAGTCACTTCCATGTATTTGGAAGTATAGCATGGGCTCACATTCCTGATGAGAAAATGAAAGCATTGCAACCTAAAAGTGAGAAGTGTATATTTCTTGGTTATTCTGAAGATGTCAAAGGTTACAGTCTTCTTCAATCACATTGTAATGAAATTATTATTAGAAGAGATGTTAAATTTGATGAAAATCTTTTGGCCTGCGAGCCTAATTCGACGGTTGTTCCTTCTTCGACCTACGAGCCATCTTCGATGTTTGTGCCTTATTTTGATCTGGTTTCTTATTCAGATGATGACCGTGAGCATGAAAATCCACCTCCGCCTGCTCACCCTACTCCAGATGAGTCCTTTGAACCTAAACCAACACCAGTTCCACCGCTTCCTAGATGGGTCCGTTCAATACAAGAAGTAGCTGGTGGTCTTGTCAGTGATCCTTCAGATCAATGTCGAACACGTTCACAGTTCAAGTGAGCCTCTTCTCTTTTGGCTCAAGTTTCAGAGACTCCTAATCCAGAGACATTTGCAGAAGCTTTAGGTCATCCAGATTGGGATACAACAATGAATGAAGAGTATCGTTCTTTAATTGAAAACGATACTTGGGATCTTGTACCTCTTCCAAAAGGAAGAAAACTTGTCAGATGTAAATGGGTCTACAGAACTAAGTATGCATCAGATGGAAGTATTTAAAGACACAAGGCTCAGTTAGTTGCCAAAGGATTTTCCCAAGTTGAAGGAATTGACTATAATGAAACCCTTGCCTTTGTAGCCAAAATGAATTCCATCCACCTTGTTCTTGACCTTGCTGCCTCACATAAATGGGAGGTCCATCAGATGGATGTTAAATCCACCTTCTTGCATGGTGATTTGAAAGAAGAAATCTACATGGAACAACCTCCTGGCTATGTCCAGAATGACTCTATCCTTGTTGGTTGCCTTAAGAAATCTCTTTATGGTCTTAAGAAAACTCCCCGAGCTTGTTATGCTAAAATGGACAACTTTCTTATTGACACCGAATTCTCTAGATGCCATTTTGATCCTAATGTTTATACCAAGAAGGTAATAAGGCATCTCATAATCCTTGTCCTTTATGTTGATGACCATATCCTTACTGGTAGTGACTCAAAACTTTTAAACCATGTGAAAACCAACTTTAAGAAGAAATTTGAAATGAAAGACTTAGGTTTTTTGCACTATTTCCTTAGCCTCCAAGTTTTTCAAAAAAATGAAGGAATTTTTCTTTCCCAATATAAGTATGCTTGTGACCTTGTTCGTCGCTTTCACATGGATGATTGTAAACCAACCCCTTCTCCCTTCCAGTTTGGATTCAAGATTACTGCCACCTGTACTTCTCCTGAAGTTGATGCCACCTTGTACCATCAGTTAGTTGGTAGCCTCTTATACTTGACTCATACCCGTCCTAATATTTCCTTTTCTATTGGTCTTGTTGCCCGGTATATGAAAACACCCCATGAAAGCCATTGGAAAGAAGCTAAAAGGATAATTCGCTATGTCTGTGGTATAGTTCAGTTCGAGATACATTACAGTTCAGGGGAGACTCTTTTATTGGTTGGTTTCACTGATTCGGATTGGGCTGACGACCCTGATGATCGGAAGTTAACTTTTAAAAATCTAATCTAATGGATGGCGAAGGATCTCCTCACACAAGATTCTATGGTGGAGATCCCCTATAGAATTATGGACTTTGGGGTTTTCCATCTTTCACAACCTTAGACTGTTCACCTAGACCATTGAACCGTCGAAGAGATCATGGATCTAATGGTTTACTCTTCTCCTAAAATGAACGACTATCATATACTCCGGTGTTCAGAACTCTGGGAGTTCATCACCTTTTCCAAACAACAACTCCTTTCCTCAAGAGCGCCAAACTGCCAAAACCTCCGAAGGACTAAGACTTGAAGATCTATGGTCCTTGATTGTTCATTATATCTATGGATCTCCTTGACTTCGGAAGTTTGAAACTTCAGGGTCTTCGTAATCCTTCACTTTACCTCTTAACTTAGCTGGAGAGTTGAATCCAATTTAACTCATAGATCAATGATCCCTTTAACTTGCTTCGATCTACGGCTAGAAGTAACTTTGGAGCTCTTACACTTCGGATAAATGTGTTTCTCTGGATTCCATTCTCCTAGAGTGAAAACCTCCCGGAGTGACATGGCAGTCACGTTGTCACAATCGATGATGTGTCACAACAATGAGAGTGACACGTGTCACCTGAATTAGCACAAATGACGTAACCCAAGTATGCAAAATGAGTGTCACGTGTCATCTAAAATCAGTTGATAGGTGGAATTGACGCATTAGCTGAGATAGAGTTTACGAGAATGGGTTTCCGAAAACTTGGATTTACGGACATGTGTACCCATCATTGGATGACAAGGATTTACTCCGGAATTTGGGACTCCAGGAGTTCCCTCACCCTAAACCTACTGAATTTATTTTCACCAGAGTAGAGAATTACTGAACCATTGAATAACTGTGACTGTGCTTAACTTCGAGACTTCAGAGCTCTAGGTTTTTCAACTCTTATTTGTTGTGGAATCAAACTCCCTGAATCGCTGAATTCTTACTAATCCAACTACTAGTATTCGTCCACCGATCTATGGTGTAGATCTACCTCATGATTTGGGCTTCGGGGCATAGTCAACTAGCCTAAAGGGCCTGGTCCTCCCTTCTTATGAACGATAGCTATGACCTCGGCTGTAGTGTCCCCAAGGCCGAGCCCCATTGCAGATCGTGTATATGCAAAGAATTGTAAATATGTTCTATAGGCTGGTGAGCCAAGTTTTGCATAAGCTGTAGGCTTATGAGTTTTGTTAGGCCAGGGAGCCTAAGTGTTGAAGG
>ML815208.1:115754-128506 GCA_009831015.1 Picea engelmannii | reverse complement strand
ATGGGGTAAAACCAGTGCATGCTAACTTTCAGTCTTGCAGAAGCACAAGAACATCTTGAATAACATCATTCCATTGTGGGGAAAAGCTAGTGTGTGCTAGCTTTCCCTCTTTCACAAACACAAGCACATCTCGAACAACATCACTCAAGCATGGAGGAAATCTTGAGCATGCTAAACTTCCCTCTTACACAAGCACAAGCACATCTCAAACAACATCATTCCACCGTTAAGGAAATCTAGCGCGTGTTAGCTTCCCCTCTTTCATAAGCACAAGTTCATCTCGAACAACATCATTTCACCATGGTGTAAAGCTAGTGTCTACTAGCTTTCTCTCTTGCACAAGCACAAAACCATCTCGAACAACATCATTCTAGTGTTGTGCATCTCGAACATCATCCTACCATGGGGAAAAGCTAGCGTGTGCTACCTTTCCCTCTTACACAAGAATATACACATATCGAACAAGATCATTCCACTGTGGGGGAAGGCTAGCCTGTGCAATATTTCTCTCTTGCACAAGCACAAGCACATCTCGAACAACATCATTTCTCCATGGGGTAAAACCAGTGCATGCTAACTTTTAGTCTTGCAGAAGCACAAGAACATCTTGAATAACATCATTCCATTGTGGGGAAAGCTAGTGTGTGCTAGCTTTCCCTCTTTCACAAACACAAGCACATCTCGAGCAACATCATTCCAGCATGGAGGAAACCTTGAACATGCTAAACTTCCCTCTTGCACAAGCACAAACACATCTCAAACAACATCATTCCACCGTTAAGGAAAGATAGCGCGTGTTAGCTTTCCCTCTTGCATAAGCACAAGTGCATCTCGAACAACATCATTCCACCATGGTGGAAAGCTAACACCTGCTAGCTTTCTCTCTTGCACAAGCACAAGACCATCTTGAACAACATCATTCCAGTGTTGTGCATCTCTAACATCATCCTACCATGGGGAAAAGCAAGCGTGTGCTAGCTTTCCCTCTTACACAAGCATATACACATCTCGAACAAGATCATTACACTGTGGGGGAAGGCTAGCATGTGCTATCTTTCTCTCTTGCGCAAGCACAAGCGGATTTGAACAACATCATTCCTCTGTGGGGTAAAACTAGTGCATGCTAACTTTCAGTCTTGCAGAAGCACAAGCACATCTTGAATAACATCATTCCATTGTGCAGAAAAGATACCCTGTGCTAGCATTCCCTCTTTCACAAACACAAGCACATCTCCAACAACATCATTCTAGCATGGAGGAATGCTTGCGCATGCTAAACTTCCCTATTGCACAAGCACAATCAAATCTCAAACAACATCAGTCCACCATTAAGGAAATCTAGTGCGTGTTAGTTTTTCCTCTTGCATAAGCACAAGTGCATATCAAACAACATCATTCCACAATGGGGGAAATCTAGCGCATGTTATATTTCCCTCTTATACAAGCACAAGCGCATTTTGAACAACATCATTCCAGTGTTGGGGAAAGCTAGCGCATGCTAGCTTTCCCTCTTTCACAAGCACAAGCACATCTCGAACATCATCCTACCATGGGGGAAAGCTAGCATGTCTCTTACACAATCATATACACATCTCGAACAAGATCATTCCACTGTGGGGGAAAACTAGTGTGTGCTAGCTTTCTCTCTTGCACAAGCACAAGTGCATCTCGAATAACATCATTCCTCCATGGCGTAAAACTAGCGCATGCTAAATTTCAGTCTTGCAGAAGCACAAGCAGGTCTTGAGTAACATCAATCCATTGTGGGGAAAAGCTAGCGTGTGTTAGCTTTCCCTCTTTCACAAACACAAGCACATCTTGAACAACATCATTCTAGCATGGAGGAAAGATTGCACATGCTAAACTTCCCTTTTGCACAAGCACAAACACATCTCAAACAACATCATTCCACCGTTAAGGAAAGCTAGCGCGTGTTAGCTTTCCCCCTTGCATAAGCACAAGTTCATCTCGAACAACATCATTCTACTATGGGGGAAATCTAGCGCGTGCTAGCTTTCCCTCTTACACAAGCACAAGTGCATCTCAAACAACATTATTCCAGTGTTGGTGAAAGCTTTCACATGCTAGCTTTCCCTCTTGCACAAGCACAAGCACATCTTGAACATCATCCTACCATGGGGGAAAGCTAGTCCGTGCTAGTTTTCCCTCTTACACAAGTATATACACATCTCGAACAAGATCATTCCACTATGGGGGAAAGCTAGTGTGTGCTAGCTTTCTCTCTTGCATAAGCACAAGTGCATCTCGAACAACATCATTCCTGCATGGGGTAAAACTAGTGCATGCTAACTTTCAGTCTTGCAGAGGCACAAACACATCTTGAATAACATCATTCCATTGTGGGGAAAATCTAGTGTGTGTTAGCTTTCCCTCTTTCACAAACACAAGAACATTTCGAACAACATCATTCTAGCATGGAGTAAATCTTGAACATGCGATACTTCCCTCTTGCACAAGCACAAGCGCATCTCGAACAACATCATTCCTCCGTGGGGTAAAACTAGTGCATGCTAACTTTCAGTCTTGTAGAAGCACAAGCACATCTTGAATAACATCATTCCATTGTGGGGAAAAGATACCCTGTGCTAGCTTTCCCTCTTTCACAAACACAAGCACATCTCCAACAACATCATTCTAGCATGGAGGAATGCTTGCACATGCTAAACTTCCCTCTTGCCCAAGAACAATCAAATCTCAAACAACATCAGTCCACCGTTAAGGAAAGCTAGCGCGTGTTAGTTTTCCCTCTTGCATAAGCACAAGTGAATATCGAACAACATCATTCCACAATGGGGGAAAGCTAGCGCATGCTATCTTTCCCTCTTACACAAGCACAAGTGCATTTTGAACAACATCATTCCAGTGTTGGGGAAAGCAAGTGCATGCTAGCTTTCCCTCTTGCACAAGCACAAGCTCATCTCCGACATCATCTTACCATGGCGGAAAGCTAGCATGTCTCTTACACAAGCATATACACATCTTGAACAAGATCATTCCACTGTGGGGGAAAGCTAGCGTGTGCTAGCTTTCTCTCTTGCACAAGCACAAGCGCATCTCGAACAATATCATTCCTTCATGGGGTAAAACTAGCACATGCTAACTTTCAGTCTTGCAGAAGCACAAGCACGTCTTGAATAACATCATTCCATTGTGGGGAAAATCTAGCGTGTGCTAGCTTTCCCTCTTTCACAAACACAAGCACATCTCGAACAACATCATTCTAGCATGGAGGAAAGCTTGCACATGCTAAACTTACCTTTTGCACAAGCACAAACACATCTCAAACAACATCATTCCACCGTTAAGGAAAGCTAGCGCGTGTTAGCTTTCCCTCTTGCATAAGCACAAGTTTATCTCGAACAACATCATTCTACCATGGGGGAAATCTAGCGCGTGCTAGCTTTCCCTCTTACACAAGCACAAGCGCATCTCAAACAATATCATTCCAGTGTTGGTGAAAGCTAGCACATGCTAGCTTTCCCTCTTGCACAAGCACAAGCACATCGCGAACATCATCCTACCATGGGGGAAAGCTAGCGTGTGCTAGCTTTCCCTCTTACACAAGTATATACACATCTCAAACAAGATCATTCCACTATGGGGGAAAGCTAGTGTGTGCTACCTTTCTCTCTTTCATAAGCACAAGCACATATCGAACAACATCATTCCTTCGTGGGGTAAAACTAGTGCATGCTAACTTTCCATCTTGCAGAGGCACAAGCACATCTTGAATAACATCATTCCATTGCAGGGAAAAGCTAGCATGTGTTAGTTTTCCCTCTTTCACAAACACAAGCACATCTCGAACAACATCATTCTAGCATGGAGTAAAGATTGAACATGCGATACTTCCCTCTTGCACAAGCACAAACACATCTCAAACAACATCATTCCACCATTAAGGAAAGCTAGCGTGTGTTAGCTTTCCCTCTTGCATAAGCACAAGTGCATCTCGAGTAACATCATTCCATTGTGGGGAAAAGCTACCTTGTGCTAGCTTTCCCTCTTTCACAAACACAAGCACATCTCCAACAACATCATTCTAGCATGGAGGAATGCTTGCACATGCTAAACTTCCCTCTTGCACCAACACAATCAAATCTCAAACAACATCAGTCCACCGTTAAGGAAATATAGCACGTGTTAGTTTTCCCTCTTGCATAAGCACAAGTGCATATTGAACAACATCATTCCACAATGGGGGAAAGCTAGTGCGTGCTATCTTTCCCTCTTACACAAGCACAAGCGCATTTTGAACAACATCATTATGCTGTTGGGGAAAGCTAGCACATGCTAGCTTTCCCTCTTGCACAAGCACAAGCGCATCTCCGACATCATCTTACCATGGCGGAAAGATAGCATGTCTCTTACACAAGCATATACACATCTTGAACAAGATCATTCCACTGTGGGGGAAAGCTAGTGTGTGCTAGCTTTCTCTCTTGCACAAGCACAAGCGCATCTCGAACAATATCATTCCTTCATGGGGTAAAACTAGCACATGCTAACTTTCAGTCTTGCAGAAGCACAAGCACGTCTTGAATAACATCATTCCATTGTGGGGAAAAGCTAGCGTGTGCTAGCTTTCCCTCTTTCACAAACACAAGCACATCTCGAACAACATCATTCTAGCATGGAGGAAAGCTTGCACATGCTAAACTTACCTTTTGCACAAGCACAAGCACATCTCAAACAACATCATTCCATCGTTAAGGAAAGCTAGCACGTGTTAGCTTTCCCTCTTGCATAAGCACAAGTTTATCTCGAACAACATCATTCTACCATGGGGGGAATCTAGCGTGTGCTAGCTTTCCCTCTTACACAAGCACAAGCGCATCTCGAACAACATCATTCCAGTGTTGGTGAAAGCTAGCACATGCTAGCTTTCCCTCTTGCACAAGCACAAGCACATCGCGAACATCATCCTACCATGGGGGAAAGCTAGCGCGTGCTAGCTTTCCCTCTTACACAAGTATATACACATCTCAAACAAGATCATTCCACTATGGGGGAAAGCTAGTGTGTGCTAGCTTTCTCTCTTGCATAAGCACAAGCACATATCGAACAACATCATTCCTTCGTGGGGTAAAACTAGTGCATGCTAACTTTCCATCTTGCAGAGGCACAAGCACATCTTGAATAACATCATTCCATTGCGGGGAAAAGCTAGCATGTGTTAGCTTTCCCTCTTTCACAAACACAAGCACATCTCGAACAACATCATTCTAGCATGGAATAAAGATTGAACATGCGATACTTCCCTCTTGCACAAGCACAAACACATCTCAAACAACATCATTCCACCATTAAGGAAAGCTAGTTTGTGTTAGCTTTCCCTCTTGCATAAGCACAAGTGCATCTCGAATAACATCATTCCATTGTGGGGAAAAGCTACCTTGTGCTAGCTTTCCCTCTTTCACAAACACAAGCACATCTCCAACAACATCATTCTAGCATGGAGGAATGCTTGCACATGCTAAACTTCCCTCTTGCACCAACACAATCAAATCTCAAACAACATCAGTCCACCGTTAAGGAAATATAGCGCGTGTTAGTTTTCCCTCTTGCATAAGCACAAGTGCATATTGAACAACATCATTCCACAATGGGGGAAAGCTAGTGCGTGCTATCTTTCCCTCTTACACAAGCACAAGCGCATTTTGAACAACATCATTATGCTATTGGGGAAAGCTAGCACATGCTAGCTTTCCCTCTTGCACAAGCACAAGCGCATCTCAAACATCATCCTACCATGGGGGAAATCTAGCATGTCTCTTACACAAGCATATACACATCTCGAACAAGATCATTCCATTGTGGGGGAAAGCTAGCGTGTGCTAGCTTTCTCTCCTGCACAAGCTCAAGTGCATCTCAAACAACATCATTCATCCTTTTTTTCATATGGAATGATGTTGAACAATTCCATATGGAATGATGTTGTTCAACAATCCCATATGGAATGATTGTTGAACAATCCCATATGGAATGATGTTGTTCAACAATCCCATATGGAATGATTGTTGAACCAATCTATAGGCCTGGAGGGGATAAAATCTTTGGTTTCGATTGTCTAAACGGGGTTTAGGTTAGGAGGCATGAGGGCTTCCTGTGGCGAGAAGAGTGCACGGTGATGTAGCGCATCCCAGGGAGAGTTCGGGTGATTTAACTCTTCAAGTATTTCCTCGTCGCAGTGGAAACGTCGGGAATACAAGGGGTCGTGAGGAGTGATCTCAGTGACAGTGTGGTTGCCCCTAGCTGGAGAAGTAGAGGGAGCAATGCTAGGAGATGGTGAGGGTTCACTCGGCATAAACCATATATTGAATTATAGAGGGGTACCCGTGGTGGTTGGGTGGAGAGTGTCCGTAGGGGGATGAGCAGGAGAGTTGGGGGGGTTACGGGGTAAGTCCTCAGAGACGTCATTGAGGAACCATGGAGGCGTTGGGAGTGCCTCGGGCTCGGGAGAAATGACTTGAAGATCCTCTAGTGATGAGGTAATGTCAATTATTTCCTCTGCGGGTTGGTGAAGCAGGGCCAATTGACGTTGCCTATATGCAAGGATCATAGGACACTGGTATGTAAAATGAGCTAATGAATCGCAGAGAGAGCAAGGGCATCTCATACATTCGTTGACTGAAGTGGTGACATAGCGGATGTCAGTGATATTTGTTGGCGAGGACTTAGCAGGACTGGGGTTGTCCTGGAAGTTTTGGCGCATAGCCGCTAATGTTTGTCGACATCGTGGTAGTGTTGGGCAATGATGAGTGTAATGGCCATACTCTGACCATATAGCACAAGCATATTTGGTCCTCAACCCTTTACTACTGGAAGGGTGAGTGATAGTGGTGGGACTAGTAGTAGTGGCGGGTGTTAGGGGAGTTTGATTGAGCGAGATCAAATTCCGTAATTCAGGTAGTGATGGGCAGTTGTTGGTTTGGTGGCCCTCTTTCTCACATAGTGCGCAAGGTGGTGGGATGCGTGGAGGAAGTAGAGTGGTGGGCTCTTTCTTCTTTCTCCTGCCCCCAGCTGTAGCTGGGAGGTTAGTGAGTGGGGGGGTGGTGGGGGTAAGGACAGGAATCGTCATGGGGAGGCCTTCCTGTGGGGGAAGGGATGGTCGAGGGACCATCTTTGGTGGGTGTAAATACCAGACTGGGATTTCTAACACCATATTAGGTAGTGTGAGTGTTGCGGATACCTGAAAAGATTCGATACCTGGTGGAGGGTAAAAGAAGGGAATTTAAGTGAGGGGTTGGGGAACTGTCTCCCAAACGGGACTATGCCCCTGAGGGGATGTGGATTCGTGGACTGTTGGGGTCGATGAGTACGCATGAGGCTTCGACGGGAGTGGTTCTGCGACTATTGGGACGTCAGGAATGACTAAAGCCTCTTGAGGAGGAAGAGCATCCTCTGTGTGAGTTCCGTTAGATGAGATGACGCATACTTGATTAGCAGGATGAAGGAGTGGTGGTGCTCCATGGTACGTCCCTAATAAGGATGGATCTTTGAAAATCCCAGGGCCCATCTATACGAGTGGATATGCGTCTTGGTTTGTGTAGATGAGGGGAAAAATGTTATCGAGGTTGGCAGAGGGGTTAGGCTCATAATGTGAGACTTGGTCGATGGTCACGATCTTCCCATTATGGGGGAACATCATGGTCCGAAAGACGGAAGATGCCACTGCCCTCATAGCATACATGTAGCTACGACTGAACAAGATATTATAATCGAGTGGGGCGTCGATAACTTCAATGTCAATGAGGATAGTCTTTCCTCCGAGTTCAACGGGGACGTTTTGGAAGAGCCCTTCAGGAGAGGATGGTCGTCCGTCATAAGTTAGTAATGTGATGGCAGAGGGTATGAGTTCCGGGGAACCAAGTTTCTGCCATACTGTTTTGGACATAATGCATGTGGATGCACCTTCATCGATGAACTGTGATGTTCCATTTTTTTACTGGTATTTGAAAAGCGATCAAGGCGAAAAGATGAGGTTCTCCACTGTCAAGATCAAAGGTGATGAGTCGAGTATCCGTAGGATCGACTGCCCCCAAGGCGGAAAGTAGTGATTTCCGCTGTGTAGGACAAGTCTGGAGGACTTCCAAGACTGACATGGCAGCCGGGGATTGCGCTAAGTCGTCTACCAAGCTATAGTTATGAGCTACCCTAGCCTGTGGGTTGTGGACATTCCTGCACAATGGGATGCGCAGGATGCGAAGTGGTGGTTCAGTGGAAGAGTGAGGGATCACCAACGGGGGTCCTGTTGGTGCAGGGTTTGTCTCTGGAGAGATGGGAGTAGACTCAGCGGGTGCCTGATACTGACGATTACGCGTTTGCAGAAGGATTTCTTCCTCACTAGTGAGGAGAATTGTACGCTCTGCCGGATTGTTGGGGTTGTGGTATTGTCCCCCTTGAGGTGGGGAATGTTGTGTGTCCTGTTGGGTGTTTATCACACCTTGATGTGGAATAGGATTTTCCAGTACGGCGGGAGGGGGTTGTTGCACATATTTTTGTGGTGCCTGCTGAGGGGCAGGTTGTGCAAGAGAAGGGGGAAGACTACCATAGTCTTTCAACCGTTTGAAATCAACGATCTGGGGGCAATGGTGAGTGTAATGACCGAACTCACCACAAAGGGAACAAGGGAAGATGGTTTTAACATTATTTCTCCCTTGGCGTTTGTTATTATTGCCCCCTTGGGGGTTTTGGTTCCCTTGGTTCTGGTTGCCCCCAGTGGGTTGGTGCTGTGGGGGTTGATTCCCGCCTTGACCTGGGTTGTTGTTATTCATGTTCCGTCCTTTCTTCTTGGCATTGTTCGATGGATGGGTTGGATTGGTTGTGTTCAACTGTTCAAAATTTTGGTATTGTTGAGCAGCAGAGGGTTGAACAAAATTTACCCCCGCATGAGGATGTGGGGGAGCCATGGGTTGTGGAGGACCAGGAAATGGGAAGTATGGATTTTGTGGTGGTACCGATCCATAAGGTACATAGGAAGGCGTAGTATTTTCACTAGTACTATAAGTTGATGTTGAGGGAGTACCACTATTTGTGGGAATAGGTGGATGTATGGGAGGTGTCGGCGGTGGTCCTCTGCTGGGTGGAGGTATAGCAATAGGGTATGGTTGTTGATAAGGGGGTGGGGGGTAATAAGGAGTGCCCCCGTATGCCGGCGGGTATTGAGGTGTTCCATACATCGATGGTAGTTGGGGTGGTGGACCATGGTGTGTGGTGGCACCTATTAGTCCGTCTACTGAGTGAGACATCCCAGGTTTGTCTTGGCCAAATGGCACAGGTTTTGGAAGATTAGGAAGTACCGTGTATAAGTACCCTAACTGTGCATAGATGAGGTCATACTGTTGGGCCTTACTGATAGCTTCCTCTTCGGATTGAGGGAATGTGGAAGCTACATCCTTTCCAAGGAGAGAGACAAGTGATCTAAGAAACGAGTCGAGACACTGTTGCTTGGTGGTTTCTGCTTTACACAAACTACGTCGCCTACGCCACTCATGAATGTGGTCAGCGATGTGTGTGGCTGAGGTTTGTTTGAAGTTAGACAGTAGTTCTATACCATTATCGTGGCGGATGGGTAATTGGAAGAAGGTCAAGAATGCTTTGGCCAATGACTCAAAGGTCGCATGGGACCCTGATTTTTCTTCAACATACCATTTAGCCGATGGGCCAGTGAATGTGCGTTGAAATAATCGCAGTCTGATAGAGTCATCCATAATGCTATTGGAAGAGCACCAAAGATGAAAGGTCATGACATGGTTGGCAGAATCATCGCCTGCCTTTCCTTCAAACTTTGGTATGTCTGAAGGTAGTTTGGTTGGCATTGCAGGCCATGTGGGGTCATGCAATATAGGATCATTGGTAAGTTTGGTGAGATCCGGTATGTTGAGAGAGGCCAAATATGGCATCTGTAGTGGGGGGGGGGAGGATTAGCTCCGGCCATTGTGGGTTGTGAACCTGACCCTTGATGGGGGATAGGTGGGTTGGTGCTCCCTCCTTGAGAGGAAGTGGGTCCTCCGCTTCCATGTAAAGGAGAGTGAGTAAATGGATGACCTTAGGAAGTTGACCCAAGTAATGTAGAACCAAACAAATTTGATCCTAAGATAGTAGCACTCACAGGAGTGTGTGAAGGAGATGCCAATGAGCGGGCATGACCAGATACTCCCCCTAAGATAGGAGGAATTTTGAGCAAGCGTCGTGAACGACGGGGGTTCTGTGGTTCCCCTATGATGTCAGACTAGTTGTGTGAAAATGTGCAAAGAGTGGTGAGATAAATATAGCAACAAGAGTCTTTGCGTTGAATGTTTACACAATATATATATCCAAATCAAACTGTAATTAGATGTGCATCATACATAACATGAGAAAGAAGCATATATGTGGGTAAGTGGGTTTTGTCCACGTGGGGGAATCAAAAGCAAATGCTCGTGTCCTAGAAGACGTAACGTCCTTCCTCTCAAATAACATTGGACCTTCCAATAGTACTCAATAGTGGGGTCTGAAGTCACCGGAAGAGACACTAGTGAATGATGAAATAACTGGTTATAATGAGGGGTTAAGGGGGCATATCCCGAAAGAGCTGGCGATATTTCCCAATAGCCACACAAAATCTAATCAAGGTGCAATTGCAGCCCACAATCGCCACCTGGGTAGATGTCCTAAATTTGGTCACTAGGTACCTCGTTCAAAGTGCGACATTTATATTTTCAGCCTAAGAAATGGGTCACGGGCTGGATCCCGTCCAAGAGGTGGGTGCCTCAAGGGGGGACGCACAGAAAAACCGGACCTCGACCTTCAACCCTTCACGGGTATCTCCCTACCTTATGGTGATTGGAACACTTGACTTGGAGAATTTTCAGTTCCCTATTTGACAACCTCTATGTTTTGACAATGTGAGAACCAGATAACGGGGAGTTATTTGGATGCCTATCCCCGAAATCCTACCTAGGCTAAAAAAATTCTTTTGGCACCTCCTGTGGAGGAAAACTTAGTGAGTTTTTAGAAAGTTTTTAGATGAAGTTGTTTTGTGAAGTTGGGGGTGTAAACCAACCTCGTTGATTAAAAATGGGAGTGGATAGTCCTATCCAGAAAAGATGGGGTATTTTCGGAATCCCTTTTTGGATGAAACTTACTTAGACCTCCACGTTTCAAGACGAAGCTATGTGAGTGATAAGTGACTTTTGTGTGTGAGTGAAAGTGTGCCAATTTTTAGTGAATTAGATGTCACCTTGCTGCATGTGGACTTCGCTTGGTCCTTACAAGAGTTTGATTACCTAATTAACTAAATTCCTTTGGTACAACCTTGCGGAATTCAAAATCCCTAGGAAGCTAGCATGTGGACACGTGGGTCTGTTACTATCCTTTAACTCCCTATTGTGATGTAATCTAGAAAAAGCATGAAACTATTCTAGATTGAACATGTGGGCATGTATGGGCTCGTTACAAACCTTTAAACTTCCCTAGTGTTTTGATCTAAGAAAGAAAAATTTCAAACACTATCCTATCTTTGTAGCATGTGGGCATGTATGGGCTCGTTACAATATTAAGATATGTTTGAAAAAGAAAACTAAGAGAGGTCCCAAGAAGGGTCATTGTCCTCTCCTAAAGGTTTAAATTTTGTTAAGGGAGATGAAATTGGTTCACAATCTTTTTCTGATTCTCAAGGTCGCTTGGATGCGCGAGAGAAGAGCATACTAAGCGATTGTAAATTCAACCTCTAGTCCCAATGTAAGTTTAGATGTGATTAAAATTGATGTTCACCTTAGATTGTAAGTCAAAACAAGCCATCCATGTGGAAAAAAGCAAATAAGGGAAATTGATTTTTATCCTCCTAAGTGCCTATGTGTGTTTGACTAACCTCTTTATATGATGAGGGGACTAAGTGTGGTGCAGTGTTTAGAGCATGCTTAACATCATTTTTAAGAAGGAAAATGGCCTTCCCCACATCCCAACAACTTACAATGTGAAATTTAGTTTTAGACGCGTGGCCCCTAGTGAAGACAGAGGCGCACAGAGCACAGACGCGCGAACAGAGATGAGTCAGAAAGCGCATGCGCACAGATAAAGGATGTGACTTAAGCGCATGCGCGCCTGATGCGTGTCTGTGGGGTAGAATACCCGTGCACCTGTGTCAAACGACCGAGAAAGAAAAATCTGAATGGATTTCTCTCAATTCTCCTCTGAATTGGATGGTTGGTAGGTCGGCCTAGGCCGGTTTGTGCACTTGCAAGTTAATCAAACTAAAAGAAGAGCAAAATAAACCCAAATGAGGGAGGAATTTGATACCTTTCCCCAACGGAGTCGCCAATCTGTTGCACCTTTTTCGTCACCTTGGTGAGCAAATAAGAGGTGCTTGCATGCCCAGTTGGGTCTTGTTGAGTAGGACAGTTGTAGAGGAAAGAGTTAGAGAAAGAAAAACAAAACTATAAGCAAGAATTAAACTAATAAAAACAAAAATCATAAGCATAGGGACATAGAGATAACAAAAACAAAAAGACCCATGTCACCAATGTTTTTAGGGTGATCTATTGATGAAATCAAAGCACCAAGAAGAAAGGGGACTATGAGTCCCTTCTTCCTCCAAGGGAAGGGTCTTGGACCCTCACAAGCTTGCTCTCCTTACAACAAAGAAAATGAAAATGGTGGTGAAAGAACTCTTTGCAAATCCACTCAATGGAGAGGTGGATTGCTCAATGAAATGGTGCCAATGTGTTCTTGTCAAGGATGGAGTCCTT
>ML815208.1:96458-115704 GCA_009831015.1 Picea engelmannii | reverse complement strand
GAGGCCATTTAGGGCATTATTAGGTCTTTGACCAGCCCACCATTCGGATCCAGCCCGGATTTGGAGGTCAAATCGGCTTGGGAGCTGAACCATAAGTGGTTGGGAGGTCGACCACATTCATAAATGCACCGTTTAGCAGGTGCACGGCTTTTTGCGCTAACAGCCGTGCATCGTGCCCGTATGCGCGCACTCTACGTTCATGTTCTGCGCATGTGCGCGCGCGCCCAACTTCTGTAAAGCGCTCTTCAATTTTTCACTACTTTGTATAGTTTCTGACCTTTTTGAATGCTATGATATTAATTCAGGGCCATGAATGACTTCATTACTGTTTGACGATGTTGAGTTCTTGTAACCATGTGCTGACGAAATTTCAGTGATAACACTAACTTTCAGTCTTGCAGAGGCACAAACACATCTTGAATAACATCATTCCATTGTGGGGAAAAGCTAGCATGTGTTATCTTTCCCTCTTTCACAAACAAAATCACATCTCGAACAACATCATTCTAGCATGGAGTAAATCTTGAACATGTGATACTTCCCTCTTGCACAAGAACAAACACATCTCAAACAACATCATTCCACCGTTAAGGAAAGCTAGCGCATGTTAGCTTTCCCTCTTGCATAAGAACAAGTGCATCTCGAATAACATCATTCCATTGTGGGGAAAATCTACCTTGTGCTAGCTTTCCCTCTTTCGCAAACACAAGCACATCTCCAACAACATCATTCTAGCATGGAGGAATGCTTGCACATGCTAAACTTCCCTCTTGCACAAGCACAATCAAATCTCAAACAACATCAGTCCACCATTAAGGAAAGATAGCGCGTGTTAGTTTTCCCTCTTGCATAAGCACAAGTGCATATTGAACAACATCATTCCACAATGGGGGAAAGCTAGCGCGTGTTATCATTCCCTCTTACACAAGCAGAAGCGCATTTTGAACAAAATCATTCGAGTGTTGGGGAAAGCTAGTGCATGCTAGCTTTCCCTCTTGCACAAGTACAAGCGCATATCGAACATCATCCTACCATGGGGGAAAGCTAGCATGTCTCTTACACAAGCATATACACATCTCGAACAAGATAATTCCACTGTGGGGGAAAGCTAGCGTGTGCTAGCTTTCTCTCCTGCACAAGCACAAGTGCATCTCTAACAACATCATTCCTCCGTGGGGTAAAACTAGCGCATGCTAACTTTCATTCTTGCAGAAGCACAAGCACGTCTTGAATAACATCATTCCATTGTGGGGAAAAGCTAGTGTGTGTTAGCTTTCCCTCTTTCACAAACACAAGCACATCTCGAACAACATCATTCTAGCATGGATGAAAGCTTGCACATTCTAAACTTCCCTTTTACACAAGCACAAGCACATCTCAAACAACATCGTTCCACCGTTAAGGAAAGCTAGCACGTGTTAGATTTCCCTCTTGCATAAGTACAAGTTCATCTCGAACAACATCATTCTACCATGGGGGAAATCTAGCATGTGCTAGCTTTCCCTCTGTTGTCACTCGGAACTGAATTGGGTTGCATGCAAATCAATCCCGAGGCAACCTCGAACCACTTTGGATTGGAAGCTTCCCCTCCTAGCCCGAGAGGGATCTCTCGAAAAATGTCACAATATGATCTTCAGGAAGCGTGAAATGGTGGGCAGATTTATGGGTAAATGATGGTTTTGGATTTTTAAAGTTTGGGGGTTGGACCAGGGAAACAATCCATTGGGCATGGAGTCAAGTGAAAACCGAAGAAAGGAGATAATAGCAGTGATCATATAACTTGCGGAAAGTGAGGCAAAGTAAGTCTATCTTTTAGCAATTTGATAATCATGATGTGGTAGTAGAAAAAGAAAAGAATAGACCATCACAGTGAAAGCATCTATCAAGGAGGTGTTTTCACTACGATTTTAGAGGAAAAAGACAGAAGGCTGATAACTAGATGCAGAGCGCTTATCTAGAACGAATTCTGACCAGTCACCATAGAATGCAACACATAATATCAACTTTGGGTAAGGAGCATATAAAATGAATTCCAAACAAATTTAACACAGCTGAAATAAGGAAGAGATAAAAAATATGATAATGACAACACATATATATCAAATGTGGGTAAGGAGCATATAAAATGAATTCCAAACAGATTTGACATAGCTGAAATAAGGAAGAACATGCTGAAAGAATCAACCGTGATGAATCTCACAGTCTCAAGTAAATACATCATCTATATTACTCCAATTCATATTTACAAATTAACTCAGCATACCAAAGAACCCCTCTTCCAAAGAGGTTTCTTCCCCATCTCGCCCCCGCCCCTTCTCTATTACATCCCTCAGTCTTTCAAAAGAAAAATCTAAAATAAAACTCTTTTGTTTAGAGGAATATGAAACGGTTCCCCTTCTTGGAATTCTGGGACTGTCGGATGCATCTGCCAGCTCTTTGAAACGTTACTAATCGTTTTGACAAGTGGGGTATCTATGATCCTTTGTATGATTTGATTTTAATGTCAGTTGTCATCGCTGGTACTCCCCGATTAATCAACTAAATAAACTAACACTCCACAGCAGCATAGATGGAACCACTCCCCAGTAAATGCAAATCGAGTCTTCAGGACCAAACCTGCATCTTAGTGTCATAAATCAATATTAACCCAGTAATTCTACTTCTCCCGATAAGATCATCCATACATCCTTTAACCCGTTCAATGTAAACGCAGGCACCCATTGTAACACAAGAGAAATTGAGGTTAAAGGTAGGAATAAAAGGAAGGTTAACCCTGCTCCATGAGTCATTCACAGTATCATATTTGAAGAAAGATAATTGAAATGGATCGCTGCACAATGCATAAATATCTGATCCCATGACGGTACAAGCAATAACGCGAGCCAACAATGGTAGGCCCTCCTTGGTCTTGCGCCATGTATTTTTCTCGGGGTCATATGAATCCATAGAGCTCATATAAATGTGGCCCTACCGCTGATGAGAAACCACTGCTTTTTTCACCAAGGTTATACCCTCCAATTACATAAAAAAATCCATCCACGACAGCACCCAAGAAACCAGATCTCCTTTTTGGTATTTTTGGAATAGGTTTCCATAAATCAGACCCGGGAACATACACGATGGCTTCCCTGCAAAGACTGGCATTTCATAGAGGTTCACTAAACATCTGTGCATGTTGTGGCAATCGATTTATGAATTTGACAGTTCGACTAGTAAAAATAATTCTGGAAATGGTATCCGTTATACTTAGCACTGTCTATGCTCGGACAGATGGTGCGTTTCTGGTCTTGACGTGGATTCTATCTTTGGATCTTGTGTGAGTCATAACATTCGGTGCAAGGTGACACTTGAACAACTGATTCGTTCTTGCCATCTATAACATAACCTCATAGAAATTCTAAGTGGCTTCTGGTGATGTCCATGAACTTTGACGCAGTATTTTTTAAGACTATAAGTTGCATGGTAACTCTCCTGTAGGAATTCACGTTCACACTCCTCTGAATACTATCAAAATGAGTGGCCAACAATGAATTCCCACACAACATGGCCTTTAGGAGAGTGTGGTCATTATAATGAGGACATTTGGGTGCGTTCATGGGGATTTGCATGTAATTTGGGCAAAGCCTGTGGTGTTGTGTGTCTCCATATGCAAACGTTTGAGTCTGAAACATTTTTTCGTTGGTATAGTATATGCCAGGAATGATGGCACCAGGATTGAATGCCAACATTTCGTTCTCATTGAATAAGTTGTCAATATTCTTGTTCAAAACCAACCGACCTACAGGCTGTAAGGGAAATAGATCCTCAGGCCAAATCTTAGTATCATCGAGAGGATCGAAGTCCAACTTATCCTCATCTGCCGAATCCATAGTCGGATATAGAGCTTCCATTTAGGGTAGTTTTCCGAAGCCATGGCATCAGTTAAGTCTTTGGTAGCGTGGTTGTGGTTGCTACCTCCCACAATCACAACTTCCTCGTCAAGAAAAAACTTCAATCCACATGTAGGTTTCCAATGAAACTTGCAGTAAGTTTCTCTCCCGTCTTTGGTGATCAACTTAAATGTGTGAACGCCATAGCCATCCATGTGGCGGTAGTTAGAAGGGATTCCCCAGTCATCGAACTAATACATGAAGGTAAGACAACTCTCCGGAAGGTGGGACATGAAATCCAGATAGCCCAATGACTCTTGAATGTGTGTCTTGGGGTTGGGCTTCAGAGCTCGAATAACATCCAGAAACTGGATGGCATCACAAGTAAAGAAAACGGGAATATTGTTGCCAACTATGTCGAAGTTTCCTTCTCTCATGTAAAACTTGACAGCAAAACCCCTGGGGCCTCTGATAGTCTCTGGACTCCCACGTTCATGTATGACAGTAGAAAACCAAACAATCACAGGGGTCTAAACGCCAGGTGCCCTCAAGAAATCTGCACAAGTGAGATTGGAGACATAGGGGGTCACTTCGAAAAAAATCTTTGCAGACGCCCCTCTGGCATGTACGACCCTCTCAGGAATTCGTTCTCTGTCAAACGCTGCAAACTTCTCAATCAAATGGTAATCCTCAAGCAGTATCAGACCTCGCACTCCAACGACATCGGCTGTATCGATCAAGCGCTGCATCAAGTTCACATATGACCTGAGGGGTTGTGATTCCTTTCCCTGTTTAGAAGTTTCAAATACCACCAAATTTCTCAAAACAACGTCCGATTTGCCATCCATTTCAATTGTGGGTAAGTAAAGCATGAGGTTTCTACGATTGAAATGAATTTTATTGAGCGACCCTTTGTTTGGAGTGAATTTCACCCCTTTACCTTTGAGTTGCACCACTCGTGGGAGAGTGATGCGGCTGACACGCCTGTTGTTTTTCTTCCGCTTATAAGGGGATTTAAAATCTGAAGAGATAATAATATTTTCATACACAAATTCCAAAAGATGTGAATCATCCTTCAATGGGACTCCAGCTATTACATGCGAATCCAGACTGTGAATTGTTGTCCCAATGGTCGAAAGGATACATCTCAAGAATTGCAAAAGTAATAAGCCATCTCGAGCAATCATTCGACCTAGGTCTTCGTCGGTGTAAATATCCATCATCCGACATAGGTCTTCGTTAGTGTAAAGACACTGGCACTAAACATACCATTCCCGAATCCTACGAGTAACCCTATCATGTTTCATATTGCTCACCAGCTCCTTGAAATGGCAGTCTCCATAGCAAGTAAGGAGGATCTTGATGTTAATGTTTTTTTACTCGTCATCTTGGGACTGAGGAGGGCGATGAAAAGGGCCAAGAGGAAACATCTGAGGCACATAGGATTTCAACTTTTCAGCAAGCAAGTGATTCGATACGTGGGAGATGAATTGGGGATGTGTCCCAACCTAATCGTTTGCTTTTTCGATTGGCTGTGACGAGTCAGGACGATTGTTGTTGCCATTCCTTCGCCAAAACCTTGTTAATTGATCAACTCCCAGCTCCTTTGGGCTACAGGACAATCTGTTAATAGAGAAGGAGGTGCTTTCTGTACCTATTCCAACCTCATCTTCGGCGTCTGTTACCTGTGGAATCTGATTGATAATATCTGTTACAACACCCTCTTACATAAGCACAAGTGCATCTCGAACAACATCATTCCAGTGTTGGTGAAAGCTAGCGCATGCTAGATTTCCCTCTTGCACAAGCACAAGCACACTTGAACATCATCCTACCATGGGGGAAAGATAGTGCGTGCTAGCTTTCCCTCTTACACAAGCATATACACATCTCGAACAAGATCATTCCACTATGGGGGAAAGATAGTGTGTGCTAGCTTTCTCTCTTGCACAAGCACAAGCGCATCTCGAACAACATCATTCCTCCGTGGGGTGAAACTAGTGCATGCTAACTTTCAGCCTTGCAGAGGCACAAGCACATCTTGAATGACATCATTCCATTATGGGGAAAATCTAGCATGTGTTAGCTTTCCCTCTTTCACAAACACAAGCACATCTCGAACAACATCATTCTAGCATGGAGTAAAGCTTGAACATGCAATACTTCCCTCTTGCACAAGCACAAACACATCTCAAACAACATCATTCTGTCGTTAAGGAAAGCTAGCACGTGTTAGCTTTCCCTCTTGCATAAGAACAAGTGCATCTCGAATAACATCATTCCATTGTGGGGAAAAGCTACCCTGTGCTAGTTTTCTCTCTTTCACAAACACAAACACATCTCCAACAACATCATTCTAGCATGGAGGAATGCTTGCACATGCTAAAATTCCCTCTTACACAAGCACAATCAAATCTCAAACAACATCAGTCCACCGTTAAGGAAAGCTAGCGCGTGTTAGTTTTCCCTCTTGCATAAGCACAAGTGCATATCGAACAACTTCATTCCACAATGGGGGAAAGCTAGCGCATGCTATCTTTCCCTCTTACTGTTATAACCCTAAATTGCACCACACATGCTTACCTGGCATCAGGCCAACTCATATCCCTTCATTGCCAAAACATCTGTTGAACAACTCTTTGGAAATCCTCTTGTGTCAAGGCCCACACGCCCTAACTCATTACTGCACGCGTGTGCATGTTGACTGGCTCACTACAGCCCACGTGTACCTAACAAAGCATGAAAAAAGGAAAGTTGCCGACGGAACAAAAAGATATGGGTCGGTTAACTGAAACTCCCGGCCATGCCTGGCCGAGGGTTCGTCCAAAACCCTAGCTCCTTCTAGCCTATAAAAGAAGGGGTAGGGGTACCATTTGAAAGGGAAAAAATATAGCGAAGAAACTATGCCCATTTACAGAATCCATTGTCCCAACCCTTTAGCCTTTCCTCATGCCAAAGGAGATTTAACGCAAAGCAGTTGGAGGACAGAAGAAGAGGAGCCCAGGATCAGGATCAAGGAGCGGTGGCCGGTCTCGACTTTGATTGTAAGTTGATTCATTTTTTCAAATAATAAAAGAATACTTTTCCCGTCCCAATGCATGAGTTATCTATGGTTTGGTTAATTTATGCTTAATTTCTAACCCTCAAGTAGAGAAGTAGCATGCATGCATAGTTGTTTGTTTTGATCACAGGTCATCTTTGGAAGGAGAAATGCAAGCAAGTGGTCAAATCACAACGGAGGATCGACATCGAACGTCGATAACAAGGTTAGTAGTCATTCTCCATGCATGTACTGTGAAAGAAGGGTTTAAGTTTTGGGTTGTAGGTTAAAAAGTAATTTCTTTACGGTCAAAATCTGCATGCAATTCTGACCCTAGTTTGCTAGTCCATAGGGTATTTTTCCCAACAACAGAATTGGCGACCATACTGGGGATAATACTCTTTAGGGTTTCTGGATTTATTTAAACTTTTTGGGTAGTTTAAAGAATAGGTTCTCTGTTTTTCTTTGCCTGTCTTTTTATGTAAGGTCTGAGCTAGCAGGGAGCCTAGTTCTTCATACTAGTTTTCCCTGACTTTTGCTTGATGGTAGTTGTCGGGACACACAGAGGTACACGCGGCCTGCATAAGGCTTGCACGCATGTACCCGCGCCCTATCCTCTTACAACCCGCATGTGAACGCTAGCTGTAGGGATAAAAATAGCATGTAGGAGTTTAGAGACCTTTAGAGGCAGTCCACCTCTTCCCTGTCAGAATTATACATTCTCAGGGGGTTTTCTAGAATCCTGTCTGAGTCTTGCTGGTTCACAGTCCTATCTCAGATTTCTTTTTCCGCCTTGTTATTCCTTGCATTATTTTTTATTTTCTATTAGAAAGAGCATCCAAGCCTTCAAGGGACCCTAGTTATCAATACCAGAGGCCTCTTCCTGGTCTGGGCTGCCTGTTTTTATTTTTGTCTTAGAATTTATTCATACACGCGGCCTGTACAAGGTCAGACCACGTGTACACGCTTCCTATTTCAGCTTAGCACACGTTTGCACGCGTGCTGTTTTAGTGACAGTAGCGTGCTTGAAAGGCTAATTTTTGTTCAGGGTGGGGCAGTCATCCCCTCCTTTGCTGAGAAGTATTCTTCTCAGGTGTTTGAGTCTAGGATTGAACAGTCAGTAGGTTAGGTCATCTTACCCATAGCCTGCTTTTTCTCAGTTGATAGTTGACAGATTTTTTTTTTTTTTTTTATGGTTTTTAGAGTCTCTGTTTTCTTTATTGCATTGTGTGTCTTTTCTCTGATTCTTTGCGATCTGCGCTTTAAGCCAGAATTTGTCTTTCTTGGTTTTGTGCTTGTCGGTATTTTCCCTTTGTTGTTTTATTAGCACTTAAATAAATAAAAAATTTCTTTTCATTTTCTTCTTTGTTTGAAGAGTGTGTTTCTGCATCATTAGCTAGGGAGAAGTCTTTTATTTCATAAGTTTTTGCAGTGCATTTAGAGCATAAGTAGCTTGTAGTCGAGCGAAATTCCTTTATGTTTGCTGTATAAAATCTTAGAAAAATTGAAAAGAAAAAGAAATCTTTCTTTGTGAAAAGTTGTTGAAATTTTGCATTTAGAAAAAGTATTTTGTTTCCAGCTTTTTTCATTCGTTTTTTCTTTCATCTTCACACATCATCAGTTTCACTCTCATACCCCTTGACGTAAGAAAGATCGTAAAAGCAACACTAATTTAAAATCTATTAGACTTTTTGTTGGTAGGGTTCACAAACTAGTTCAGGACTAGGGCCTTGGATTAGGTTGGAGAGGAAACTCTCCAAGGCCATTCAAAACTAAACATTGGAGTCTGTGATAGGGAGTGTCTAAGTCCAGTTTCGTGGAAGTTATCCGGGACCCCCCTCTAACATAGGGGATAAACACGAGGTCGCGTGCGTAAAGGTAGTGGAGATAACCCCTCCAAAGTCGAACCAATCATAGTGGAGAACACATATCGAGGGTTTTTTTGGGATTTCGTCGTTTGCATTTGCCACGGGGCTTCGTGGGTCTCGAATCTGTTTGAGGTCCTCAGTTGTCTTCCGGACCATTTTCTCTCGATACCCTTGACAGGTTTCAGGCTTGATACCCTGCTCATTGTGGTCTACCCGACTTTCGACTGTACCCGCCTGGTGACTGTTCGCGTGCTGGCAACCTAGCTGCCAATCTTTTTAGGGACATACACGGGTGACTATGGGGGTATACCACGGTACCTAGGATAGACATCGGGCCACAATTTGTAGAGTATACCCGGAGGGTTCTTCCATATTCGAGTTGCACTTGCACCGATAAGTTGCTCTAGTGTTGGTTGTTGTAACTGTTCTTCCAAATAGTCTAGTGATTGCTTGTCTTATCTCTTAGGGGCTTATTTTTAGTGTGTGTTATTGTTTGAATGTGTAGAATACCTTAGTGTGTCTTGGATCTTCTCACACATTGGAGTATCCCGAGCTCCGCCGGTCACGAAGGCTTCTGGGCCTGCCGCCGGTTACACTGGAGCCACCCTTGCCACCATTAAGGCGGAAGCTAGACCAACAAGGGTCTTTCGAAGCAATTGGATTACAAACCTTTGTGCCCGAACAACTCCCGGAGGAATCAACCACCACTCTTGGCTCAGTTGGAACCCCTACCACTGATACCTAGCCACCGGTTATTGTACCAATCTAATTTTACGAACGCCTGTCAGTTCCTCACACAGCTATGGAAACAAACGTTGTTACTTCTTCTAGGAATTCTTCCATTCCCACCCCAGTTGCTACCACAGGAGAATCATCTCCTAACTTACCATCATTGGTCCGAGCCACCATGGTCTCGGCCGCAACTACGTCGCACAATGGACCGAACCCGTCTATGGCAGCGGCCACAACCCCCTTCACACCTAGTGCAATAGGCCCTCCGTTCTCATACGGTATGCCTAGTTCGGGTACACGTCCTGCACTCACTTACTCCACTTTACAAACTTTGGGTCTGGGGGCAGGGAGCTCTAATGCTCCTCTGCAAGGTCAACTTGGGGGCACTCTTTTCCCTTTTAATTCTTTTCCTTACGCTAGAGGTCATATCCCTCCTTCGTCCCCTTCTCTTGGTGGTCCGCATCAGCAATCCGTCGGGAAACCTACACACACTAGTTTATTTGGAGCCAGGAGTCAAGGAACACCTATGCACAGTATGCCAGTAGGTTCGTCACCGTTTGTTTGGAACGAGACGTTTGGTAACAACACTTTCACATCCACCGCTTTCCCGTCTGGGGGCAATCCCATTTTTGGACAGTCTACTCCGGCGCAGGGTATTATTCCTATGCCGGGGGCACATATAGCAGGACCTTGGAACTTAGGAAAATGATCCATTCCCTCCTCTGGAATGTTGTTCTAGGGTAATTCTATCCACAGTCAATGGAACCCTGGACAGACTACTATGCCTCTCCCATGAGGACCGGCATGGGGTAATCCTTCCCAAAGTCCTTCGAACACGATGCATGCCCAACATCCTATGTCCTTTATGGGAAATCAGCCAATGATGTCTCCACAGATGCAAAATCCTTATGTTAGTCAGGGCCATGGTTTCTACCAAAATCTGGGCCAGCAACCAAACTTTTCCTGGCAACCTAGTGCCAGTCAAACTCCAGGACCCTTTTTCCCAGGTTATCAGCAACAACCCAAACTCCCATTCCTGGCAATGTTACACTTGCCAGATTTGACAAGGTTGTTAAATGATCCTATTTGTCACGATCCACGTTGGCCTCCTATTCCAACGAAGTTGCCTTTGGACATTCCAAAGTTCGAGGCCAAGACTAACAAAGATCCAGGGGATCATGTGACTACCTTCCATATTTGGTGTTCATCTAACTCATTGAAAGATGACTCCGTACAGTTGCGATTGTTTCAATGCACTCTTATCGGGAGTGCCACAAAATGGTACATCAAGCTCGATCGCTCAAGATACTCTTCTTTTGGCGAACTGGCGATGGCCTTCCTTAACCATTTCCAGTTACCTGTGAGATACAACGCTAGCACAAAGTTGCTCGCCAATTTCGAACAGACAACAACGGACCATATCTATGATCATATCTGAGAGTGGAGACGTCGGAAGAGTCTAATCAAAGTACCAGTCCCACCAGCATTCCTGCTTGAGTGGTTCCTTAAGTCTCTGGTCCCACAATTATCCAAAGACATCGCGACTTCCGGAGTTTTCTCTGAAGAATATGCCATCATGAGGGCTCAATAGTTTGAGCTCATCTATTCTCAGTCTGGTTTATTATACAACATCCTGCCAGATGCACAACGATTGATACTGGATAAGACTAGACAGAGAGCTGGACCACATGCCGATGGTATTGTTGGTTCAGCACAAACCAAGCCCGCTGAGCAATTGACAAAACAATTGAAACAATTATCTATACAACACTCAACGGCTAGCCAGACTACTGCTTTGGCTTCTCCTCCTACCCAAACGTCTGAAGTACACTCCGTGTAGTCGACTAACCCAAAGGCCACCTAGTAGCCTGAAGGGAAGAAAAAACAACGAAAGAAGGGTAAGGGGGATAAAAAACCCACTGATAATGTTGGTGGGGACACCACGAAAAAATGCAAGGCGAGGTATCCGAGCAACTTATGTGTGGAAGACCACCCGACCCATCTTTGTCCTCGACTTGTAGAGGCCCAAAAGTTTGTCACACAACAACAGCAAGCAGTGTTGACTAATCCCTTTCAACATGGGAAAAATTTAACTCAAGCCTCTACAAGTGCCGAAGGGGGCAGCCAAGAAACCTGCCCTCCTCCAAACAATCCCTCATCCGCGAACGTATATATGGTTAGGGGTGATGCTTTCATAACGACTAGAGCGCACGACTATAGTAAACCAAGCACTTCTGAGAAGGGTAAAGAGGTTGAACTCCCATCTCTTCCTCTACATATCGAGAAGACGTTGGGAGAAACAATAACACACATTCCAAAGGCTACATTTAAGAAAGCTTCTCACAACCCAAACACAAGGCCCGCCCAGAATTACTCTGTGGTGGAGGATTTATCACAGACTCCTTGTGCGATGTCTGCTTTGGAGGTCCTCCAAAGCTACCCTGCTCAGAGGAAAACCTTGTTAACCGCTTTAGGCTCTACGGAGACTTGTAACCCGGGTACCATCATGTTAGATACATCCGACTTAAAACCTTGTCTGCCTTACCATGTAGCGTTTCAGATAATAGTGGCTCATCCCACAAAAACTTTTACACGGAATATCTTCCGCACAGTGGTCGACGAGGGTGCCTCGACATGCATTATGTCGTTAGCATGTTGGAAGGCCATTGGCCAGCCTTCTTTGTCTCCATCACCTACCCTCCTCACTGCTTTTGACGGTCGTTCTTTCCAACCATATGGCATCGTTCCTTCTTTCCCTGTGCAGTTAGGAGGGAAGACCATGTGTGTCGAGGTAGAGGTAGTCGATGCTCCCCTCGACTACAATCTCTTGTTAGGACAGAGTTTGACTTATGCTATGCAAGTTGTGGTTGCTACAGTTTTCTGAGTCTTGTTGTTTCCACACGAGGGTCGGATAGTGACCATCGACCAATTGTCCTTCTCTAGACCTGACCCAGCTTTGGGGGCATCCACAGTCCTCATGATTGATAATCCTCAACCAGGTGTTGTGAACGTAGGAGTTGGTTTGTGCCCATCCTTGATGGGTACCTTCGATTACCCACATCCTCACGATGACGTCAAATTTATATCTAATCATCATAAGGTTGATATTTTCCAAGTTTCGTCGTTCCGCACGACTTACTTTGAGGATCCTTGGATTCTTCCTTCCCCATCAGTCACGATGGATGAGACAGGGCACTCAGGCATGTCCATGCCCTTGTCGGCCTCTGAAGTAGTGTACTCTTTAGTCCAGCAAGCTTCAGCTAACCCTAATCTGACTCCTGCACAAGAGTTAGATCCACTTCTAGAGCCTATTTGGGCTCAGGGTTCTCTTGCTAACGTCGATTCGTTAGACTTAGTCTTGCCTTCTGACGAAGCAGTAATCGAAGCAATGACTAGTCCGAACAAACCTTGGGAAGATCTTCATCACAGATCCTACTTTCTCCCAGAGTTAAGCCGAATCGAAGCAGGAGAATTAACCGTTACCATGACGGGAGATCAACCATATCCTATTAATTTTTTAGCTACACAGGAAATTTATGCTGAGGGCAATATGGAAACTCTCGCTGAAACCATACCCATCAACATCTCCCGAAACCCTGGCGTCGTGGAGAATCTCTTCGTCGGAGCGGATTGCTCCCCTAAAGAGATTCAAATTTACACGGATCTTTTCAAAGAATTCCGCGACGTTTTTGCTTGGTCTTATGAGGAAATGCCAGGTATCGATCCGAAAATAGTTGAACATGAAATCACAACGTATCCTGATGCCAAGCCTGTTCGACAAAAACTTCGTCCAGTTAATCCGAAGAAAGCAGCAGCCATCAAGATTGAGTTTGAGAAATTGCTCAAGGCAGGTTTCATTTATCCTATTCATTTGACTCGATGGGTGTCAAACCCTGTGCCGGTCAATAAAAAACAAGGCACGATTCGTGCATGTACCGATTTCCGTGATTTGAACAAGCCATGTCCCAAAGATAATTTTCCAACACCATTCATCGACCAGATCATTGATGAATGTGTTGGTTGTGAAGCCTTTTCGTTTATGGATGGTTTTTCAGGATATAATCAAATCCAAATCAAACCTGAAGACCAACACAAAATGACATTCATTTGTCCATGGGGTACATTCGCATATCGCAAGATGCCTTTTGGCCTTAAAAATGCTGGAGCCACTTTCCAGCGGGCCATGTCTTTTGCGTTTCATGACCTCAAGAATATAGTCGAGGCCTATCTAGATGAATTAGCATCACGCTCTCACAAGTGAACGGATCATCCCACGCACCTTCGACTAATCTTCGAACGTTGTCTCTACTTCAAGATTCGCTTGAATCCAAAAAAGTGCAGCTTTTGCGTAACGTCAAGACGTTTGTTAGGTTTCATTGTATCCACAACAGGGATCATGGTCAATCCTCTTAAGGTGGAGGCAATAATCCAGTTCCCCCCCCCCCACACAATCTTACAACTTCAGAGTCTACAAAGCAAGGCGAACTTCTTACGACGCTTCATCACCAACTATGCCGAAATCACCAAGGGATTTATGCGTTTACTAAAGAAAGACGTTCCCTTTTTTCTGGGATGAAGATGCTCAATGCTCTTTTAACGCATTAAAACACACCCTCACAACCGCACCTCTGCTACGGCCGCCTAATTATAACAAAGATTTCTTATTATATCTGGCTACTGCAGAGTCAACCATAGGCATGGTTTTAGTTCAGGAAGACGATTCATTTTTAGAATACGTGATACATTACCTGAGCCAAGGCCTCGTAGGACAGGAACTTAATTATTCCCATCTTGAAAAACTTGCGTTGGCAGCCGTTCATGCTGTTCAACGGTTCCGTCACTATGCTCTTTTTCGCAAGACCACCGTCATTGTTGTCGTGAATCCATTCCAGTACATGTTGACACGACGAGTTATCGGTGGAAAAATCAGTAGGTGGATGGTCATCCTCCAAGAATTTGACTTAGACTTTGTTTCAGCAAAGTCCAAGAAGTCATTGGTCTTCGCAGAACTTATTTCGGAGCTTCTGGTTGAGTCAGGTGACGTTGTGCCTGAGGAATCGCCTATCCAGGGGGATATGTTTTTTATTGAATCTTCAGACCACTGGTACGGAGATATACTTATCTATCTCCAGACTTTGAAGTGCCCCACCTCTGCTTCTCATGATGAGCGTCGGCGGATACGCCATCAGGCTAAGAATTATCTCATACTCGATGATACGTTGTATCGGAGAGGTGTAGATTGCATCTTGCGTCGATGTCTCACTCATGAGGAGGCCATCATAGTGATCAATGATTGCCATATTGGAGCATGTGGTGGTCATTTATCTGGGTTGGCAACAACCCAAAATATTTTACGAGCAGGTTACTTCTGGCCCACACTTATCAAAGATTGTATCGAATCGGTCAAAAAGTGCCATCCATGCCAAATATTTTCTCGGAAGATGAGGGCACATCCCGCTCCTATGTTTCATGTCATCACAGTTGGTCCCTTCACTAAGTGGGGGATTGATTACACTACATGCAACCCCCCATTAGCAAGGGGGTACCACTATATCATTGTAGCTGTCGACTACTTCACTAAGTGGGTCGAGGCTATGCCAATGTTTAAAGATGATGGAGAGACTGCAACTCTTTTCTTATTCAACCAAATCATAGCAAGGTTCGGTGTCCCGAAAGAGATTTTCACTGACTATGGTAGTCACTTTCAAAACCAAATGATGACCAACTTAACATCAAATCTTGGGTTACGGCAGGAACATTCATCACCTTACTACCCCCAAGCCACTGGGCAGGTGGAAGCTGTAAACAAAACTCTTAAGACGATTCTAAAATGAACTATCAACTCAACCAAGTCAAACTGGCATTTGATGTTATACTCGGCATTATGGGCTTACCGAACATCTATTAAGACTGCAACCGGTTTCTCACCTTTTCAACTCGTTTACGGGCTGGAGGCAGTCTTTACCATAGAATGTCAAATCCCATCTCTGAAATTGGCAGTACAGTTATTGCCAGACACTTCTCCACTTGAAGAACGGTTAGTATACCTTGAGCAACTTGATGAGCAGCGTCGCGATGCGGCCCTGGCCAACGAAGCTCACAAACATAAGGTCAAGTGTCAATATGATAGGTCCGTTCGTCCTCGGATTTTCTTCGAAGGCGACCTTGTCCTGGTCTATGACCAAGACAAGGACCCCCTGGGGGCAGGAAAGTTTAAACCCATGTGGTTCAGACCCTTCATTATCAAAGAGGTATTAAAAAAGGGCACTTATCGTTTGGTTGATTTTGAAGGGAATGCGTTGGTGGAGCCTAGAAATGGGCTCTACCTCAAGAAGTATTACTCATAGATAGGTCACTGTGGGTAACTTTTTGTAACATATGTATAGTCTTTGTACTATTACTTTTTAAGTTTCTTTTAAAGTGTTATGGACGTGTCATTGATGTTATGTTTCGTCAATATGGCAAATGTCAAGTGAGTCCGAGGTGTTCATTGGGTATGTAGATGGTGCTAGTTGACACACGCGGAGGCTTGCCTCCGCAGCCTGGGTATTCTTTACGCCTCAAGGTCAGTTGTTATCTTCCAGAGTTATATGCTTAGGTGACACCACAAATAATGTCGCCGAGTATAGTGCAGTTATTGAGTTGCTTCGTGACACCTTGTCATTGGGTATCTCTGATCTCCGGGTCTATCTCGATGCTCAACTGGTTGTGTCGCAGCTAAACAGAATATACCGGGTTCATGATCCAACTTTACATCGACGATTCCTTAGGGTACGTCTCTTAGAACGAAACTTTGATAATATTACATATTTTCATGTTCCTAGGAGATTAAACCAAATTATAGATACTCTAGCTAATCAAATTTTAGATTGGCATCTTGCCCACATATAAAAAGACCATGGACATAAACATGTAAATACATTTTTGCACACATAATCCATAACACACAAAAAAGACAAAAACCATATATAAACATCATAAAATCACTAGAGTACATAGATGGACGCAAGCGCCTAAAAAATGGGAATAGTAACGAGTCATCAGGCTTATGCCCTCAAAAAATATATACAACAAGGTGCTCGTGGCACATAAAAAGTCTCAAGTCTATTCAGGGCCTATGGGCCCTGTTATAATCATCTACAACACGGGCTAAACACCTAAACAAACGGACCCATGTCCGAGGTGCCCCCACAACATGACGCTGCATGGATGGCGACAGGTCCTCTATCTCTGCCATCGGGACTATGTGAGTGAGCGCAGTAAAGTTCCGCTCAATTCGCCTAAGGACCCTCTTGACCTCTCCTGCTGGGAGGTTCCCTGCTACTGCTTCTCCCCCAGCGGCGACAACCACGGCTTTCGGCCGTGGGCGATGCCTATTCCGTGCATAGTCGACAGGTCGCACAGGTCCCACATCTGCATGTAATAAACGTTTACCCATCAAATACTCTGGCATACAAAAAATGATATATATAACAAAAAGACATAAAAATTACATATGCAAACAAAAAAAAACTACAAAGGTGGAGACTTACCCATCTTCCCTCTCTCCTCACCAAGAGGCAGGGGTATCTCTGGATCTCTAGAGAAATCTATCCCTGCATACATATAGTCCTCGATAACAGGGATCTGTCGTGACATCCAAGCAAAGAAGTCGTCATTGAAGGACTCAACGGTCCTTCCACCACCCTGTCGCGACAGTAACACTGCCCATATACACACTGTAGGGAAAGAGGCTATATGTCCTCATACTACAACCCGAGGACTGAAACTCGAAACTCTCTCAAAAAATAACGAGCACAAGATGGTCCCGAACTCGAAGTTCCTCTATGTCCACTATCAGCAATCTGTCAATTGCCTCTTCATACACTCTAGCAGTGTGGTACTCCAATCAAAGATTTGTGCATTCATGCACTGAATGGCACAGTTCATCTGTGCGCGTGAAGCCTGATGCACGGCTGCTGAGCCGATAATCCGCCTAATCAGTAACAATATAGTCTGTAGTGCTAAGTTGGTAATCTTGCTAATGGGTACCTGGGAACACGTACGTTCGGTCCCAGCCTCACAGTGCTCAACTATCAACTCTGAGATCTTGCTCGGCCCCGCAGGAAAAGTCTGGAAGTTGACTGTTTCCCCTCTTCTTGAGAGGCCAGTCAGAAAGTAAATGTCCTCGGTGGTGGGCACCAATGATTGCCCCTCTAGCACAAATGCCTCTGCATCAGGATGCCAGTAATCAATCAAGGCATTCAATAGTCTTGGTTGCGCACGCATAAACGAACATAGGAAGAATTTGAGTAAACCGCATTGCATTAATACGGACACAACATTCGGATCTGCAACAACCAACTCACTGATTGCTTCATGCTCCCTTTCCCTCCACCAAACATACATCCTGCCAACACAACAAGGTAAAGGAGGGTCAATACTTATTTTTAGCTTGATTTTCCATCAATAAGGGGGGTACATGCGAGCTTTATAGGTGACAATCGTGTGTACACGCGGCCTGTCTAGAGACAACCCGCGTGTACCTAGGGACGACCTTTTTAAGGTCGACGCCCACCCAAAAAATAAATTAAATGACTACATTGAAGTAATGAATAGCTAGATAAGGGAGTTTGTACTTACTTGGTCCAAGAAGAAGTTTGTTTCATCCACTGTAGCTCCCGGAATCACTATCTTTGGCAAAGGGGGTCTTTTGGCTCCAGAGTCAATTTCCAAATCAGCAATGGTGATAATGAGCTGCCAGCTTCTATTTATAGACTTTTTGGCCTCTTTTTGTCATTTTTTTTGGCCCCCCTTATCAGTTTCTTTATACCAAAAACCATTTAGAGTGATCCAGGAGTTATATGGGAAGGATTTGATCAGGTATTAGGACAATGTTTTTTGAGTTTCGAAAAAATATTGACGATCCATAATTTTTATTTTTATTTTCAAAAATCAACTTGAGCATATAGGTTAGGATATCACCCCAACTTTTGCATCGTGTTTCCTTTTTCTTATGCTATAGGATCGATCCCATCAGGTTGTGACACGGAACTGTGATATCTTCTCTTGAAGTGTCGTGACTTGGTGGTAGAGCTTACCAGAACATGGATGCCCTAGGTAGGTCCTGGTTGCATTATGGTGTCCATGCCGTTTCTAAAAACACAGTAGGCTCGGGAGTCTGTATAGTCTTTCCTGAATATGAGTTTAAGCCTCATTTGCATGAGTCTTTTTCACTCTTTGTCTTAACCTCGGGACTCCCAAAAAATAACGGGTCTCCTTTTAAGCCCTTTTCAGACCCTCTAAAAATGAAAAGATTGTCGAGCGATCTTGTGGCCTTTCACGCTCGTTAAACTGAAATTTGAAGTCACGTCTGTCCGACGGTAGTTTACCCCTTTTTTGGTCCGGAGGGTCAACTGTACGAACAAAGGTATACTCTATCGAATTCCTATTCTTTAGAATAGTATCCTCAGGTATAATTTTATTCCTTTTTCGGGCCTGTGGGACTAAATTTACGAAAAAGAAACCCCCACGGAGTCCATAGTTAAGCTCTTTTCAGACTCCCTAAAATTGAAAAGATCACCAAGTGACCCTATTCTTTCACACTCGTTAAATTGGTCCAGAAGAATATTCCTGACGGAGTCCATAGTTAATATTTTTTCAGACTCCTTAAAAGTGAAAAAATAGCCGAGTGATCTTGTCCTTGTCACACTCGTTAAAATGGTTTTGAATTGACGTCTAATCGGTGCTAGTTTATC